>SNQJ01S0013147.1:224807-250894 GCA_010110895.2 Picea sitchensis
CTTTTGCATTAAAAAATATGCTTAACTGAATCACACTTATCTAAGTAAATGTCACTTGAGTTAAATTATTATAATTGAAGTATTTTGAAATTATTGTAAAAGGTTGATTTGTTCTTTATGAAGTTAATTGCATTGTTGATTGGGTTAAAAGCATATAGGAATTGTATTAGATGTGTTAATTATTTCCATTAGTGCAGGCACAAGTTTTGTATGTGCTAGCTACGCATACATGCCTTGTGCATGTACACTAGTATTTATGAATGTTTAAATTAATGATGTGCTTATTTGATCTAGATGTATGAATCATGTTATTATTTTCCTTGTATTGTAAGTTAATATAACTTCAGGACGAAGTTTCTTGAAGGGTGGGTGTATGTAACACCCAATTAGATTAATTAACGATTATAGTTAATTAAGTAATTAAATCATTAATTTATCTAAGTCAAGTAATTATTGAAATAATTAGATTTATCATTTATTTGTTTATTCTTTTGAATTAACAAATGCAACAACAAATGAATTGATTATTTTATTTGTTTAAGGGTAAGTATGAATTTATGACAAAAAGGATAAGGGGAGATGGAAAGTTTATGATGGGGGAGACTCGGTGGATGGAGGGGAAAGAAAAGAGGGAGTTGTACTTTGGAAGGGGGCATTTGAAGGGGGAGAAAGGGGAATTGAGGAAGAGGAGAAATTGTTTAAAACTTTCATGGGTTTTGTTTAGTGGACTAGTGTTGTTGGGATTTTGGGCTCAAGGGGCAGGCAATATGATTTCCTGGAGCTAGGGATTCAGAAAGGCTTTGTTCCTAGCTTGCTAGGAGGAATCAGTTTGAAGCAGGTCATCAGGCAAGTTATCAACATGTAAGAAAAGGACAAAGTTATTCTTCAATAAGTATTTCAATGATATTACTTATTATTGTTTATTACCATTTTCTATGAATGAAAGATAAAATACATACCTATATCTTGAAAATGTGTTAATTTTATTTGAGATTTAACTGTTATTTATACTAGAACAAAACCAGAAAATATATTTTACTTTAATGAAAACATAAACATAAATTAGATAACAAATTTATTGTTAAAACCATGAATCCCTCAATAGGGGCATTACATCAAAACCAAGTACACAGTGTTTATCCAAAAATTGGACGTTTCAAAACCAAGTATGCAGTGTTTATCTAAAAATTGGATGTTTCAAAACCAAGTACGCAATCTTTATCCAGAAATTGGATGTTTCAAAACCATGTACACAATGTTTATCCATAAATTGGTCTTTTCAAAACCAGGCACATGATGTTTATCCAGAAATTAAACGTTTCAAAACCGAGTACACAGTGTTTATCCAAACATTGGACATTTCAAAGCCATATACACAATGTTTATCCAGAAATTGGACCTTTCAAAACCAGGTACACAGTGTTTATCCATAAATTGGACGTTTCAAAACCAGGTACATAGTGTTTATCCAGAAATTGGACGTTTCAAAACCAGGTACATAGTGTTTATCCGTAAATTTTCTCTACACAATATCCTTCATATCAAATGTGCACAAAAACAACAAGGAATTGGTGTGTCAAGGATTGATTGTAAGGTTGTTGTTAGAAACAATGTGGAATTTTAAAGTCATGGTTGCAAAATGTTGTAATTTTAACCCTAAAAAATGTGTTACCCGTAGCACCATTTTTTTATTTAGAGGTTAATTTTCATTTTTTAACCCAAAAATATAGGTTTTTAGGACTAGAGTTCTTATTTTGAGGTCACATTTCTTGCTAATAATCTCATCAACGTATTAAACTCAACAAACTTTGCTAGGTTCCTTCACATTTAATGCAAAAACCTTTCTTCTCAACAACATTTTATTGACCAATGACTTTAAAGAATACAAAGAATTTAGCATTTTGTGTATGTAGCTTCAAAGACAATGAGAATCACATAATCTACAAGGAAAAAGTGAATCACATATTGTTCTCTCTTATCCACGCTGATACATTCTTAGTCACTTATATTTGTTGGTCTTGAAGTAATAACTATCCACAAATCTTTATCTATCAACATATATTTCATCTTTCTTATCCCCAATGTGAAGTTATCACAATTAAACTTCTCAATATCCACCTTGGTTGCTAGTTTTCGACACTCTTTAGGTGTTTTTCCTTAGCCTCAATTTTCCCACTAAATCTAAACATGTTTTTCACGAACCACCAACATATCTAATGAGAACTCTAGATCACAATTCCAAACCACAAACCTTGACAAATTTGATACAATGAAAAACTTTGTGGTTTAAAAAGACAAAGAAATACAAAGCACATAAAAAACAGTAACAAGAGTACACACGACGAGAAGCGATCCAACAGAAATATAATTTCAAATTTGGGATGATACAACAATATAGTTGGATCAATTAAACACATGAGAAAAATAAGGTTCAAATAATTTCAAAGGAGGAAATTCATGATATGCCAACACGGGAGTATAGATTAGAAATGAGAGCAATCGTCATTATTTAATAGAGTTAAAAAAACTTAAATAATAAACAAGTGATCTGAAGCACATTGTGAAAGATTGGAACAAGGGAAGAAGGGCAAGAACTCAGAGAAATATTGTAGGATCCTTTATCACTTCATAGAGTAGAATTTGATGCAACAAGGCAAATCCAAACACAATGGTATGTTTCGGTTGAAGCCTGCATTTTGGTAGAGGTTGTTAAAACTAATTGATATTCTATGAAGTGATTGGAGAGATGTAGAGACACGTCTTATATAATAATAGGGGAGTATTAATTGCACCATATTATACCATAGTTACCAAGTTTGAATTTGAATTCGATTCAATACGGAAACAATTCAGTTGTCTAAAATCCAATACGAAATTTTTTTGCGAGTATACAATCATACAAATACTCAAACATATTATTTTTTCAAAATTTTAGAAAATTGAAATGGACAATCATTATATTCAAAACATCAAAGACCCCTCAAAAATTGTTTTTACTCATGTTATAAATGCTACAAATGGAATTAGATACTACAAGAAAGGGCATACTTTTACATGAGAATGGAAATTTGTTATGTATAAATGAAACACAAAGAAATGCAAATAAAGTAATGAAGAATTATAACATAACATAAAATTTCAAATGATAATAACTCAACCATCAAATGTTAAAAAGTTAAAAAAAAATTACTAGGAGTTAAGTGTTTATACAAAATTACTAATAGAACTGAAAATGTTATGATCATGACCATAAATGAACAACCAAAACTATCTCAAGGTGTGTAGGTGATATCATCTCCATTATCAACATCAACATCATTGTATTGGATCATCATAGAGGTATTATCATTGCTAGCACTTTCCTCTGGAATATCTCTAAGCAAGACATCATCCTCATTGATGTGATGTGTGGATGTGGAAGATGATGCCACAATTGGTGCATGTGAAGTTGGACTAGATGCACTAAAAATAAGGGGAACGTCTTGTAATATCCTTGAAGTGGATTTCTTCCCCTCCAAAGATTTCATCCACAAGCATAAATTGCAATGAATGCTAGCCAAATCTATCAATTTGTTAGCTAATAAATGGTTTCTCTTTTTTCTATGGATGAACTCATGTGTGCTCCAACTCTTCTCACATGTTGATGCACTAGTGACCTATTTTTTCAAATGAAAATAATATAATATTAGTACAAGAATTTATGTGTAACAAGTTGAAAAAGTACATAAAAACTAAAAATAATTGTGATTCCCTACATACCTGACTCAACGCCCTGATAGAAAATGTTTGTAAATGAGGTGTCTCATATCCATGGAGAAACCACCACTAAGTAGGGGTGACCTCTAGATGGCACATATATCGTATCACTCTAGTCATAGTGAAAACATAGCCAATACCTTTCCTATATGATATTGATTGTACTCGTATCTGATCTTGTATCTCAGGATCATAATACATCCTCTCCATACAAGTATAAAATCTCTCCATGATATCTATATCCTTAAGTACATGAAATTAATTATGTGCTAGGAAAATCCTTGCAACATGCAATGTCCTATGCAACGTATACCACCTTTTGTCCACAATGTCCCTATTGTGGAAAAGTTTCCCCTGCAGACATGTGAAACCCCCATTAGATCAAGACCCCTTTGATCCAAGATAGAGAGGAACAATTGGTTTTTAACTTTCCCCCTAGATCTACTCTCTATGCCAACAATCAGAATGAGAAGAGAAGAATAGAAGACTTACCTATTTTCTTTCAATTTTCCTCACTGCTCCAACCCTTGATCTTGATGTCCAATCTCCAAGAGAAGTCTTGCAAAGAACAAAGCAATACCTCCTTCTTCTACAATGTATTTCCAAATAGAAAAGATCTATCTATTATCAATTAGACAACAATAGACATGCATATGGTGAACAACAAAACTATGAGGGGAATAGGCCAAGTTATATATTAATGGAAAAAAATCAATAGTGAAGCACTTACAATCCCAATTTTGATATTGCAGAAGCTCCTCCAAGCTCCCCTTTCTATCCCCTTGAATGTCATAAAATCATAAGTATGATGCTCTAATTTCCCTCCTTCTTCACTCAAGCATGGCCTCTATTATATAGGAATTGAGGCATCACAACCATAGGATTAGTTTGAGGAGAGGATGTGATAAAATGAGGATTTGGATAAACCAACAATATTTACCTTGCCTTGAATAGAGGGTATCTCGAACCAATCCCTTAGCTAGATGAAATCTCCTGGAAACAAACTCACAAAGCAAGGCATGATGATTGCAACTACTTTATTTCCCCCTCATAATTGAGCAAAGGGTGAGACTATTTCTCCCTCTAAGTGTCTTGGGGAGAGATGATCAAGTTTTATCGCTCCTTGTATATGGAAAATGGGGCGATGAAGCTCAAACAAGGACAAAAACTCAAGGAAAAAGGTAGCATTTTGACCTCCAAGTGATAGATTTCCTCTTCAAAATGTCTAGGGATTATGACATACACTTATTCTTGGTGATGAAATGGTGACACTTGGTAGTGCGACACTTAGGTGTGTAAAAAATGCCCCCTAAAGTGTGAAGTCAGAAGAAAAGTTGATGGTCGAGACACTTTACAAAAATATGTATGTGAAGTTGTTGCAATAGGAGATCCAGGTAGAAGTTGCAAACAAACATAAAACATTATACGTATCATCCCTAAGGTAGGCATACCCATGCTCGGAATACACTGAATCAAAGCATGGTCACTAAGCAATACATTATGGATCCATGAAAGCACTGACTAAGGATATGACCACCAAAGATACTATGTGGATCCATATCTCCATGACTCAATCAATTTGTAGCCACAAAAGAATACACAGTGGAGCTCTGATATGACAAAAACATAGCCACTGACCAATACAAAGTGGATCTATGTGGCATCATATATATTAGTGAGAACATCAGTATGATGACCATACTGGAATCTTCTGAGAACTTCAAATAATCTCCACCGCAACCTTGGTGAGGCACATAAAAAAGGTAGGTGTCTAAGTGGTTCCCAGGGTCTTCGTCTGGATCCTGAAATGGTACGATTCTAGCCATATGAATAGATGTGTTGATGTCGAACATGGTAGAAACTACTTGATTACCGGTCATTGATGTATACAGTTAATGAGTGTGCAGGAAATCACCAATGATGAAAATGACTCCCAATGTACCCTAGTACATTCCAGTGAATGTGAATAAATGAGATAAAGTCAAACATCCATGGAATCATTCGATTAGAGGTAAATTATGTAAACCTACTATTGAAAGTGAGGAGACATTCCATTGAGGCATGTAAGTTCCAAAGTACTGACTGGTTTCTAAGTATAATTCTTAGATAATGTGTTGAATTCGAAGGGAATAGACTCATTATAGGAGGGCCATGATGTGCCCCCCATCATCAACATGAAACTGACACAAGAAAGTGATGTAATATAATAGATCGAATGAGCACATGAGGATGAAGATGAGGATGAAGGTTGGTAATACTACAGAGTGGTTGATTTGGACTGAAACTACCCTTGAACGTTGTGAGGCATGTCAAATGACTTGGCAGCATTGACTCGATGAGAGATAGACCAAAACATAGTGCAAAAATAACTAGGGCACTCTCCATGTGAACTGAAGGAGTATGATCACTCATGGGATTGGTATGGCTCAAAGACAAGCAGATTACCCAATTGTAAGACAAGACACAAACATGTGTCATGTTCAAGGGTGACAACAAACAACTGCCATAATTCTTTCCAAAAAAATAACCCACTTCCCTAAAATTCCCCCACACCATGAACAACAAGTACCTCTTTGTTTTTTAACAAGCTTGAGGAGGATAACAAGTGCTCAATATATCTCATATTCAATGAGTCCCTCATCACATGTTTAACGAACCTGAAGAAGGAGTGGTTTGATCCCATATGGGTCCTTCAATGTGTAATTTTATGATCCCAAAGAAGGTTTTTCAATGGTATTTTCGCATTTGGAGAGTCTAAAAAGAACTTAAAGGAGACTCCAAGGGTGTTCTTTTTCATAAATTTAGTCCTCCGAGCCCGAAAACATATAAAACAATACAAGGGAGAACTCTTCTAGCCAAGGTTGACTAGAGTATTTGTTTTTCGTAATTATCCTATCCAGTCTAAAAAAGGGTTAAACTTACACTGAATAGATGCCATTTCAAATCCTTTTAACAAGTGTGAAAGAAAACAATCTCATTTGACAATATTTTTATGTTTAGGGAGTCTGAAAAGATCTTAAAGGAGACTCCAAAGAGTTCATTTTTTGTATAGTTTTTATGAGCTCGAAAAAGTGATAAAAGTATACTCGGTAACTTATTCTCATGTATTTATGAGTATGAGAAATAATGAAGACTAAGATCATCTAGAGAGAACAAGTGACATGCAACTAATTTCCAATGGGTGGAATGAATCCTAAGCAATGACTGCAATAGGGCGTAGCAAGTAGGAATGGAAAATGATGACCACTCACAGTAGCGTGTGTCTCTAGAGGGTAACTGCAAAATGGGAGCATCATGATGTGAATGGCTAGCGTCAAGAATAATTATAATGGTTGTAAGAAAGCAAGACAACAAATAGCATCGAAGAAGTAGCAAGCGCAATCATTAAGCAGACAATAAGATGTCTGCTTCATTTTTTAACGAGCTTGAAACATAGAATGAACTATGCTCGAAGTGTCTGCTTCATTTTTTAATGAGCTTGAAACAAAGAATGAAATTGTGCTCATGGTGCCTACTTCATTTTTAATGAGCTTGAAACAGAGAATGAAATTTTCTCGAGGTTGGTTTCAATTTTTAATGAGCTTGAAACTAAAAAATAAGTTGTGCTTGAGGTTGGTTTCATTTTTTAACGAGCTTGAAACCAAAAATGAACTATGCTTGGAATAATACCCATTTATGGGTTTTTTCCCAACGTGATGTCCAAATGTTGGTACTTTGAGTGATACCCATTGGCATGTTTTTTCCCAACATGATGTTTAGATGTTTGTACTTTTCCCCTAGCATGAGAAAAAATCTAATAGCTTAACTCTAGCATGATGTCCATAGGTTAGATACATTCCCCCAAGCTTTGTTTCGTTCTCTGACTCTTCCTTTTCACACGATTAGACTCTTGGATACTAATAAGAATAGGTTCATCATTGAGGGATCAAGAAAGAGAATCAACTAACATAGGGAGAGGAAATGAAGTTTCATGTACTATATCTAGTGGAAGACTCGACTTAATTGGAGGGGGGTTCGTTTCATTTTTTAACGAGCTTGACATAGACAATGAACTATGCTCATGGTTATCTATTTCATTTTTTAAAGAGCTTGACAAAGAAAGTGAACTATGCTCATGGCTATTTGTTTCATTTTTTAATGAGATTGACACAAAAAGGGAACTATGATTGTGGTTATTTGTTTCATTTTTTAACGAGCTTGACATAGAAAGTGAACTATGCTCATGAACCTTGACCATGTCTTCCAAGAGGTCTTCATCGAATGGAATAACAATGCTTTGGAAATAATGTATGTCAAGAGACTCAATAGGGGTAATGGGGGCAAGATCGGGCTCCAAAATCCTGATTGAAGGGTTCACCATGTAAACTACCATATCTAAGTCTAAAGAAGTCGAGCATACAGTGAGAGGCTCCTTCTCGTTAGAATTTGAAGGCATGGTACATGATACCACATAACTAACCTATGGCGGGAGGGATATCACTTTCATCTAAGTATCATTCAGGGAAGTCAGATGGTCAACAGTCAGATCAGGACTAACAAACGAAAGATGGTCAATGGTCACAATGTTTACATTATGAGGGAAATGTATAACTCAAAAGAGTGTGGAAGCGACAACTTTCATAGCATAGACATAGTCCCACCCAAGGAGTAAATTAAAATCCAAGGGACCTTGGACTACCATAACATTGATAAAGACAGTTTTCCCTCCTAAGGTGATGGGTAGCTGAGGAAGGATCCCTAAAGGTTCACTGGATCTTCTATTAAAAGACAACATATGATGGGTAATCAACAGAAGTTGAGGGGAACCCAAAGCTTTCCAAGTGGTCGAGGATATAATTCTAAAAAAATAACCTTCGTCAATAATAGTGTGATGTATGATATTATCACAAACCTGCACAATGATTTGGAAAGGCATACAGGAAGGAAGGTGAGGCTCCACCAGCTTATTCCAATCAATGGAAATGACCTCAGTACTTGGAGGGGGTTCCATTTAAACGGGTGAAATTCCCCCTTTTCTGAAGGAATATGAGGTGAAAAGAAAAACTTGAGTGGTATCCACTTCACTCCCCAAGGGAAGAGTGGGATCGACCGAGGATTGAATCAGACTGACCACTTCATCAACCAAATGTTGGTTTGGAGAGGACTCATGGGAAGCATCTAGAGGTTGTTACTAAGAAACAACAATGTCTTCCAACAATTGAGAAGCTTCATCCATATGAGGGAAAAGGTAAATGAGGTGCATTTCCCCATATAACCAGAAAGAAATCCAGGCTTTACCATTTTTCCCCCAACCTTATGATCATTAGTTAAAGGGTTGTCACCAACATGAATTGCAGTGGCTAGTGACACAGGTTGTTAAGAACCCATGGAACACACTTCTAAGACCTTGTGAATACCAGGGAAATGGTTAAGAACGTGGTCACCCTTACAAATACTACAGGGGAATTTGGGCTTGCAAGCTATGTTAGTAGGTTTTGCAACATTATCAACACTCACGAAAGTGGTTGGTTGATTTCCCCCTTTCTTATTTTTTTTCTTCTTGTTCTTCCCTTTCTTCTTCTTCTTAGCCTCCTAGTTACTAGCATCAAGGCTTTCACCGGGCTAGGAAGAAGGAAGGGAAGAAGATGCGACGAGTGAAGAAGGAAAAGGGTCAATAGGAGGTTGATGTTCTTGAGGTGGAGAGTTTTATTGGGCAAAAACAAGGACATTCGAGACCATGGGAGTTGAAAAACACCATACTGGTAACCCCACAGTGAAACCGGGAAGAGTCAATGTATAAATTTAGGGAGGACCAATGTTTCCAAAACAAGGAAAATAATAAGGTTCCCCATGAAAAGGAGTCCCTTGGTTGATAGCATCAGGTACTATTTCCATGGACGCATATTCAACCTAGGATCTGCTAAATGTCAAAGATAACACACTACCAAAGTCCCTATAAGATAAGAGCAAGAAAATAACTCCCTTATGATAGGGAGAAAAGAAGTAAGGATCTTCTAGAGATGAGAGATGAGGCCATCAATGAAGAAATGAACAACATTTATGATAACCTTCATGCAACAATCTCCCAAGGTACAAGTAAGATCCCATAGGAAAATACCCTCCCAGTTTGTTGAAGCGGAGATTGAACATTTTTCACAGGTACCACAAGGAACCTTCCTTGCAAAAAGAACCCTCCCTCCAATCACCTATGTGGAATCCTAGGAGAGGTTACTATTTTTACTAATTCACAATGAACGACCAGGGGGGTACAGTCGACAATCAAGACTAGAAAATGGGCATGGGAATGCCAGACACAAATCCGTGACCCAAAAACTAAGAAGAGGTGGTGTCACCTTGAGGACTTGCCACTCTTCAAAGCCCCTAACTTGAAATAGTACCACTAGGCTAACAAAAGAGGGAAAATCTCAACTAATGTCTTCTCTTGACCTCGTGTTTGACTCATTTGTGAGAGGAACTTTCCCGACTAACGTTAATTTCTACTACTATATTTTTTCTCTCTCGAGTATTCTATAGTCTCGTTTAAAAGCCTTAGATAATTTACTAAGTTCACCCTAATCCAAATGTGCCATCCTTACACTATTGTTGGTGTGTTATAAAACAAAATATGTCTAATTTATTTTATTAAGCATGTTGGTTGATTTTTAATGGTTGTTCCTTACTCAAAAGGGTGCATAAAGGTGAAACTAATGGTTTTGTAACTACTCCAAAACCATGCAGAAAGAATGAGATGCAAAGATCTTGTTTCAATTAATTTCATCTGAGGAAAGGAGAGGAGATATTTTTCTTCTTGATGCAAATAAATACCCAATACCATGTAATTCATGTTTTTCCTTTAACAAATGGAGAGAATAAAAATGAAAACTATCAAATAAATATCCCTAAAATCCTAAAGAATACAAGACAAACTCTTTAAAATGTGTAACAAAAAACTCCACCTATGAAAATAGAATGCAAATTTTTTTTGTTTCCTTCTTTTCAAATTACATGAAAAACTCAAAATATAACCCTCTTTTGTTTTCACTTTCAACATAATGAAAGATATCAATGAAACTCTCAAAGGATCCCAAAGGTAAAGAAGATAAAGGAAACAATCACTCAACTAAGCTAACAAGAATTAAAAGAATCCAAACACAAGGATTCCTTCAAAACTTGTTACTTGCAAACATAAAACTCAAGCTTTCAAATGCTGGCAAAAAACCAATAAAATGGAAATCAAGAGAAAGACCTTTTTGAAACCTTTTAAATCTAATCAAAGAAAGATTGAACATCCATGAAAGATTTGTGATAAGGCCAATGAATGTTTGAATCTTGTGAAAGATTGATGTTTAGCCAAAACAAATACAAGAAAGAACTCAATCAAAGGAGGCCTAAAACAACATATTCCAATTCCTAAATCAATAAAATAGATTCCAAAGGAAAACAAAGAAGTTTCAAAAGTTTCAAAATCCAAATTATAGAGTTTTGAATGCCTAAAGGTAATAATGATTAGACCGACAGTGATATAGACTCAACAAAAGGATCAAGTTAACCTAAAGTGGTCTTGTACTTCAAGAAATTGATAGGAGAAGGAAAATTTTAAAAGGAATAAAAAAGAATAGAAATCACTCAATTTAAAAAGAAATCAAAATCTTAATGAAGCGGCAAAGACTCTAATGTACAAGTCTAAGACAAAATACTGATAGAAAAGAGGCAAAGTAGGGTTAAAATCCATTCAGAAAGAGAATCATTGCCCCTGTAAAACTGTAGACAAGGTGATGATCAAGGTTTCATATTTCTCCAAGACACTGAGAGAGGGGGGTAATCAGAGTTTCATCGCTCTCCAAGACATTGATAGGGAGTGATAATCGGGGTTTCATCGCTCCCCGAGACACTGATAGGGAGCGATAACTGGGGTGTTATCTCCATGTACTCCTTTATAAGGGGGAATTTGTTGAAATATTGTAATTACAAAGAATATTCTGATTATAATTGAGTTATTTTCTTATAGATCAGATCCCCTTTTGTGGATTGGTCAAACCATGGTTATATGGTGTTGACTATAAATTTGGCCCCTAGGGCTAATTAAAGTGGTTTTAGCCACTGGTTGAAGAAGTCAGCCTAGCTTGGTGAAGAGACACAACCCTAGCGCCTGCCAGCTAGTATAAATAAGAGAGGATAGAACCCCATTCTCTCACTCACTAGGTCACTCATCTAGTGCGCAAGTTTTGAAGGAGGCTACAATTAGAAGAAGGAGAAGAGAGAGGTGCATGATTAGTCTTGAATATTATTGGCGGTTTGGTCTTTTCTCTTGGAATTGTATTGGCAATCTATATTAAGGAAGTTTTTGTTGGGTTTTCTCCCCCATGAGGGTTTCCTAGGATAAAATGTTGTGTACCTTGTGATTGTGTTTCTCTCAGTGATCCCACTTATGCTATTATTGTCTAGTAAATTGAAAAGAACTTAATAGCAGCTCTAAATTTTACATGGTATCAGAGCTAAACTGAGTAGAGCATCTTTCACTGGGTAACCAAAAACGTCATTGTTGTCGTACAAGAAAATTAGGGATTTTTGTTGGAAGGGAATGTTTTCCTAAAAACCTTCTTGGGAAGTGTGCCCTAGCCTAGCGAACTCATTGGAAACTTGAGAGCACCTTTTAAGTGGCCAGATCCTCCAGAAAGTGAAACCCTAGTATTTACTGGTACCAAAATAACAGGAAACCAGAACCAATACCAGAAGTACCAGTCCAGTTTTTTTCAAATCAAGTTTTAAGGGGTAAAACTTGAAAATTCTAAAAATATACAGCTCCAGCCTACTCACCTCAGCCCAACACAGCTAGTGGTTGGATCAGAATTTAAAAATTTGAAGTTTGAAAAGATAGTGTTTCCTCATAAAACCCTAAGTTGGAGTTGCAGTTGTAGTTGCATTATCGATATCATTTGCGGTGCTAGATCCTTCATACCAGTTGTAGTACCAACACCAATCACAGTACCAGTTGCAGTGAAAGCATTAGGGCTAATTTTTATTGTCCTAGTGCACCTTACCTTAGAAAATATTCAGCTAACTTTACAACACCCTTAAAGTTTTAAAGGTCTGGTATCTATTACCATTTCTACCAGATGGTGCCACTACCTACAAATACTATCAGAGGTATGTACTTACATATGTTTAAACTATTAATCTTTAAAGGGTATTTGCAGTAGAAAGGATCTTTTGTCTAAGCGTAGATCCAGAGGGATCTCAAATCCAACACATTCATAGGAATAATGCACCCGAGGTTTGATTATACTATATGCATCTATTTGTTATGACATTATTTTGAACATCAAATGTTGTATGTTGAAGTTATGACCATCATACTAACCCTTGTTCAAAATTAAAGTCAATATATTAGATTGATATTAGAGTTTAATCTCTAACTTAGATATATGTCAAGATAGAATATTGTCTTAGTATAGAGGACTGGTTGAAGAAAGCACTTGTCATCTTGAGTGAAGGAGACTTGGAAGAAAATAAACACACTCATTCTTGAGGACAAAACGCCAGGTTCCAAGTTTGATTAATTAAGTGTATAAGACTCAAATTTGCACATGTCAAGTTTGATAGCTACCTCATAGTTGAGATAGCATACTTGGTAGCATGTGAGCATTTTGAGATAAATTCTTATTGTAATCATTTACAAGATATAACTAACATATCCTCCAGGAGAAACCTCTTGGTTTGTCTCCAGGTTACCATGGAGGAATGATTGATCACAACACTAGAAGAGTGTTTCTCTCAGAATTGTATTTCTTACCTTTAACCCTTGTTCCAGGCAGGTCACAAGTGATAACTCTAAAGGAGCCACTGTGACGATTGTTCTCGCTATTGCTTTATTATAATTATAAATAGTATTATTATTGTCTGTTGTTTCTCCCTTGTTGTTCTTGTTCCGAGCAGGTCACGGGTGTCATAAGGAAACTATAGTGAAGGTTAAAGGAGGCAACATATTAAATGAGACATGAAGAAGGCTATCCAAGTTGTGTACCAGACAATATACATCCATGTACCAAAGAAGATGAAGAAGAAACTACTTTTGAGAAACAAAGTACCTCATATGAAGATTGATCGTAATGAGCAGAAGGCTCCAAAGATGAATGAACATTAGACTTGGTTAATGAAGCCACCTTGACAGGAAGCAAAATTCGTTTGAAGTATGACTCAATTTTTCATATTAAGACTTGGTATTCAACACCAAGTATATCGTGCCAAGACTATGAAGATTTTATAGACTCATAAGAAATTAAGACTCAAGGTAAGCCCGATCTCAGAAAGGATCAGATGGAGAGACATCTTCTAGGGATAGGAGACATATGACATGAGTTGACAAGACTAGCTTCAGAAACCTTTAGGAGACATGATATGTCCTGGGAAGATTCGCTTGTTTCAATAATAGAGGAGGAAGCCAGTCATAAGGATTGGGATATGGATTTTTCCTTGAGACCAGAAGGGAATTCAGTGATGGCCTCCAAGATTTATCTTCCAAATCAAGCATGTTGTTGATAACAGTATAAATATGTACAAATACTGATTTGTGTCCAGAGGATTCTCCCAACAAGAGGGAGAAGACTATGACGAGACACTTGCTCCAAAAATTGAAGAAATAGTTCCAGTATTCATGAAGAAAAACAAAAAAACCATGATTATGATATAGTATGAGATTCAGGGGGAGAAATCCATGTATATAATATTGAGTTACCACCATGAAAGAAGATAAGCTACCCTTGGTGTCAGTTATTGAGCCACTCCTAATTTCAGATAAAGTTGTTTCCATGATAGAATAGAGGAGCTACTCTCATAGTTAAACAGCTACAATGAGAATAGAGAAATTCATTCTCAGCTTCAAAAATAGAAATTTTAGGTATAGAGTCTCGGTTCCAAAAGGAACAGTTGCAGAGAGAGTAGAGAACATACTCTCAGGTAGTGAGCCAGATAGAGCTTTGCAAAAAGAACATAGATCTAGCACATGATTGTGTAGATTAAGTTGTAGCTGAGAAAGTGCACCATGTTGGTACAATGTGATGTGAAAATTTGGTTTGATGTTGAAGATAGAAAGACTCATGTTTTCATATTGAAGAAAGATATGTACGGGTTGAAGCAAGCTCCCAGAGCTCGGTATGGCAGAATTGACAGGATTTTGGGGATCTTGGGATTTACCAAGAGTAAGGTTGATTCTAACCTTTACTTCAAGGTTATGAATGATGAGCCAGTTATATTGTTGCTATATATGAATTATTCTTAACTGGAGAAGAAAATATCATCAGAGATTGTAAGAAGAAGCTCATTGCAGAGATTGAGATGAAAGACCTAGGCCTGATGCATTATTTCTTAGGTAATGAAGTTTGGCAGATCCCAAAGAAGATCTTCGTTAACCAAGGGAATTATGCAGTTGAAATACTGAAGAGGTTTGACATATTATAATGTAAATCCATGAACACACCCATGGAAACAAAGTTGAAGCTCCTAGTAGACACGTCGTCAGAATTGGTTGATACTACTCTGTACAGAAATATTATTGGTTCATTGATGTATCTGACGAATACTAGGTCAGATATATGTTTTTCTGTGAACACCTTGAGTTAGTATTTGGTAGAACCCAGACGTGTTCACCTTGTAGCTGCAAAACATGTGATGAGATACCTTAAGGGTACGTTGGAATATGGTCTATGTTATACTGGAGATCATGACTTCAAACTGTATGGATATATTGATTCAGATTAGGATGGAAGTGTTTCTGATAGAAAGAGCACTTCGGGATGTTGTCTCAGTCTGGGGTCAGCCATGAATTCATGGCAGAGTAGGAAGAAATACAATATTTCTCTTAGCACGGTAGAAGTGGAATACATTGCAGCATGTTTCGCTAGTTGTGAAGCCATATGACTTCAAAAATTGTTGACAGGTCTATTTTATCTGGAGATGGAAGCCACTGTGAGTCTATGTAATAATTAGAGTTTCATAAAGATGACGAAGAACCCATTGTTCCATGATAAGTTTAAGTGCATAGAAATCATGTATCACTACATTCGTGATATGATGTAGAGAGGAGTTGTAAAGCTCCAATATGTTGGCACAGATGAATAGGTTGTAGATGTGTAAACCAAGCCTCTATCTCATGTAAATTTTAAATACTTTCGAGACAAGTTGGTATAGTTTGAAGGGAACTCCCTCGAAAGGGGGAGTGATGTTGATGATACTATGGTATCCTAACCAACAACGGGTAGCTCAGTTAGGATTTAATATCCTAGGGGAATGATCATCCATGGACAGATCCTGAAGGTCCAATAAGGACGGTCTGTCAGAGTACATGTACATGTATATGCTAGCTTTGGTCTGTAGTGGTAGCTCCGTTAGGATTTTATATCCTAGGGAATATTTTGATTCCTGGGAAGATCCTAAAGGTTCGGTAAGGACGGTTTGTCAAAGTACCACGTGGTAGCTCCATTAGGATTTTATATCCTAGGGAATCTTAGGATTATTGGGTAGATCTCGAAGGTCCAGTAAGGATGGCCTGTCATAGTACCACAAAAATGTTGTTGTTGCACCTGCCTCATTTTGTTGCCATATAATGATGATTTTGATGATGTTATCTCAGCGTCGTGTTGATGATGTTGATGATGTTATCTCAGCCTCGTGTTGATGACGTTGATGATGTTATCTCAGCCTTGTGTTGATGATGTTATCTAAACCTCATGTTGATGATGTTGATGATGTTATCTCAGCCTCGTGTTGATGATGTTGATGATGTTGTCTCAACCTTGTGTTGATGATGTTGTTGTCTCAACCTCGTGTTGATGATGATGTTGTACCAACATTGTGTTGTTGATGATGTTGTATCATCTTCGTGTTGTTGTTGTTTTTGTATCAACCTCGTGTTGTTGATGATGTTGTATCATCTTCATGTTGTTGATGTTTTTGTATCAGCCTCGTGTTGTTGATGATGTTGTATCAGCCTCGTGTTGGTGATATTTTTGTTCTAGCTTCATGCTATTGGTGTTGATACTTCAACTCCATGCTGAAGATGATGATGATGTTGATACTTCAGCTCCATGTTGAAGATGATGATGATGCTACTTCAACTTCTTTTTGAAGATGATGATGATGTTACTTTATCCTCATGCTAATGAGGATGATGATGCTAATCTAGCTCCATGCTGTGAAAGATGATGTTATTGATGATGAGAAAAAATTCTGATGATTTATAGATGTGACAGTCAATGTTCCAAATGTTGATGATGATGTTTCCCTCTCCTTCTCATGATGATTATGTTGTATTGGGATATTTCAGTAGAATACCCTTCTTGTTAAAGGGGAGTGTTGAAATATTGTAACTGCGAAGAATATTCTAATTATAATTGAGTTATTTTATTATAGATCAAATCCCCTTTTGTGGATTTATCATGTCGGGGTTTGTATAAAACCAAATCCCCTTTTGCAGATTGTTCAAACCATGGTTATATGGTGTTGATTGTAAAGTTTGCCCCTAGGGATAATTAAAGTGGTTTTAGCCACTAGTTGAAGAAGTTCGCCCAGCCTGGTGAAGAGATGCAACCCTAGCGCCTACTAGCTAGTATAAATAAGAGAGGATAGCACCTCATTCTCTCACTTACTAAGTCACTCATCTAGTGCGCAAGTTTTGAAGGAGGCTGCAGTTAGAAGAAGGAGAAGAGAGAGGTGCATTATTAGTCTTGGATATTCTTAGTGGTTTGGTTTTTTCTCCCACATGACTTTTGGCGCTTCATCTCCTAGGGTTAGGTTTTTGGATGTGTAGGATTTTGAAATTCATGTTTATCATAAAAATGATTTCAGAGCCTCATTGTAATCATATTATTGCGAATGAGCGTATCCATCACATCTCTTCTCAGAGATAAATATGCCACCATTCTAGCGAGTCTTGCACTCTATATTTTTACAGTTTCTATACATTTCTTTCATTAATAGAAATCATGTATTGTTGTATCTATTTGTTTATGGCAATTTTTATGTGTATTTCATTGTAATATCTCTTCTTTCATTTCGTTTCGAAAATAATTTGGATAAAAATTATAAAATTTTACCCATATATGAATAAGATTCAGGTTCTTGACTCAGTAAGCTTCCCAATGATGATGAGGGAAGGGGAGGATTCAAATAATATGCATACAAAAAGGATCAAGCAACAAAAAAGAACTCAAAAATGATAGAAACCACTAAGGAAAGATCAAAATGATTGTTCCCCGGTGGTGTCGCCAATTTCTGTTGTGGAAATGTTTCCCCTACAGAAAGGTGAAACCCTCCTTGGATCAAGACCCCTTTGATCCAAGATAGAGAGGAACAAATGGTTTTGTACTTTCCCCCTAGATCTACTCTTTATTCCTACAATCAGAATGAGAAGAGAAGGATAGAATACTTACCTCTTTTCCATTGGTCGTCCTCATTGCTCTAACCCTTGATCTTGATGTTCAAGCTGCAAGAGAAGTCTTGCAAAGAACAAAGCAATACCTCTTTCTTCTACAATATATTTTCAAATATAATAGATATATCTATGATGAATTAGAAAACAATATACATGCATATGGTGTACAACAAAAGCATGAGGGGAATAGGCCAAGTTATGTAGTAGTGGAAAGAAGTAAATAGTGAAGCACTTACAATCCCAATGTTGATCTTTCATAGCTCCTCCAAGATCCCCTTTCCAGCCCCTTGAATGTCACAAAATCATAAGTATGGTGCTATAAGTTCCCTCCATATTCACTCAATCATGGCCTCTATTATATAGGCATTGAGGCATCACAACCATAGGATTATTTTGAAGAGAGGATGTTATCAAATGAGGATTTGGATGAACCAAAAATATTGACCTTTCCTTGAATAAAGGGTATCTCAAACCAATCCCTTAACCAACTGAAATATCATGGAAACAACCTCAAAAAACAAGGCATGATGGTTGAAACTACCCCATTGCCCCCTCATAATTGAGCACACGGTAAGACTATTTCTCCCTCTAAGTGTCTTTGGGAGCGATGATCTTATCCCTCCTTGGATATGGGAAGGGGGGCGATGAAACTCAAACAAGGCCAAAATCTCAAGGAAAAAGGTAGTATTTTGACCTCCAAGTGATAGATTTCCTCTTCAACATGTCTAGGGATTATGACATACACTTCCTCCTGGTGATGAAATTGCGACACTTGGTAGTGCAACACTTATGTGTGTAACAGTCTCATATTGGTTTATGTATTGATAAATCATTGCTACATATCGATGATACATGTTATTTTACCATGTACATGCCCTCATATACAAAACCCATGCATGCAACATTAGAATCAACCATCCTAAAAATTTGTACAAAAGGCTCACAAATAGAGATAATTTTTTCTTCACACAACCAAAACATTTTACTGAAGATTGTATGCTCTATCAGTTTACCACATTCTGACCTTGATAAAGGAGTATTCACCCACTCTTAATTACATACAAATGATCTTGATGCATCATTTTTCTCTACCACCCTTTGCAGTGCAATAAAATGGGTGGAAAACCTAGTGTCACTGGGTCTGAGTAGATTTCTAGTTTTGTATTTTCTAAATATACTCAAACTCGACCGATAATTAATAATGAATTTCACCATTTGTCTTTCTTGAGATATATTTACCTTCACCTAACCTATTTTACCAATGTCATGAAGAGCTAGATCAATACAGTGTGTCACACAAGGTGTCCAAAAACAATTAGGGAAATGTTCCATCAATAAATACCTAGCATAGACACAATTGGATGCATTATGAGTGACAACTTGGACTACATTTTCCTCTCCTATGGATAAGATGGTGTCCCTTAATATCTCAAATAAATATTCAGCAATCGTTGTTTTTTTCATACATTCAATGGTGGACAAATTAATCACTTCCTGAGGACAACAAGCAAAGGTGTTCACAAGATCTCTAGACCGACGATCGAACCAACCATCACTAACTAGAGTGCATCTGGAAATGGCCCATAAATCCCTTATAAGTTTAACTCTTTCCTATGTTCTTTGTTTTCTCCTCTCAATTCCTTTGGTCCTAATACTTTCAAATATTGGAATAACATATGAGGGACCAAAATGGCCAACATTTTTTAAAAACAATTGGATTTTAATAGTATTAAAAGAGATATTATAGCCAATGAACAAATCATAAACTGTATCATCTACCTCATTTCGTTCTAATGGCTTCCAATCTTTCTTCAATGTTTGTTGTGTTGGATAAACATATGGTAAAGTAGGTTCTCTTTGTGATCCATATAGAATAGAATGTGTTGTAGATGCTATGAATGATTGAGGGGGAACTTGGTCACGTTGAACTGATGAAATTTTCTCTTCCCATGAGTGTATCTTGTGTCATTTTTCTTCTTACTTCTTGGTCTACCTTTCTTTGCTTATGAGCATCGATTTATTCACTTAAAATTTCCTTCACATATTGAAAAATTTCCATACATGATGTCACTCCTCTACTAGTTCCACCAACAATACCAATCAAATGATCTCTTGATCAGGTCATTGATATCTCACAAGTATTATTGCATAACTTGAAATATTTTTTTCCAGCGGCTTTTCTTTCAAGGTATTTCAATTTAAGGAGTTTATATCTAGGTGCCATCGTCTTTCTCTAGAGTGTCTCAAAGTTTCTTGTTGAAAATAAAAAAGAGATCATTCAATTTTAGTCAACTATATTTGCACATATTTTACAAAAGAAAATTTTTCAGAATTCAAAGGATACAAAGGAACAAGACTAAAATTGAAATCCTTTTATCTTTTTCTTTTACACCAAATCAAATTACCTAGTTGTAACCTTTCATCATGCATACAAACTAGTGTCAACTAACTTGCAAAAAAAAATATAAATAATTGTTCTTTTTCCCATAACAATTTAGTTCTAGGAAAGGTGCATTGACTATAGGATTCAAATCAAGTTTTAAATTGTTTGGCATCATTGTTAATGGTAAGTGCATATTGTCTTCAACAGTTTGAAAACACCCAAAAATATTTTAAATATGAAAAAAGGTTGAGTTATATCCATGGGTAGCACCCTTAGTCCACATGGGCAGAGTATAGCTATAGATTCAACACAAGAAGATATTTTATTTTTCATTGGAACACAAAGATGCCAAGTTGGGATAGATTGCACTCATTTAACTTGATGTAAACATGCAAACAACCCATAGTTACATGGCTATCAATATTATCCTTGTGAAATAGTCACTCAAATCTACTTCACCATAAGAAACAAAGTGCACTAGTTTATCTCAATTGTTTGCAACAACATGCCCTTGACATCTCTAGATATTTGAAGATTTTGTTTAGTGTCGCATATGGAATCTCACCCTTAAGAAAATGCATATTTCTTTACAAAATTGACCACAATTTACAAAATATAATTACTATTTTAGTGACATGGGAGGTCCCTTGTTGACAGTGAAACATTTTCTACATGGTTTGACCCTCTTTTAAGCCAAGGCTAGCGTTGGGCATAATTATTCATTTCCCGTTACTCTTGGAAGAAAATCAATTTGGCATTGAAGGAAACAAGTAGTATTTTTTTTCATTAATGTATTTAGTTGATTTCCCTCTTTTTCTTTGGGTTTTGCTCTCATATTTTATTTATTTATTTATTTATTTTATGTGCTGGCTTGATGAAAACAAAGAGCTAGCAACCATGAAGTAACCATGAAAACTCTCCCACAATTTCCAAAGCAATGTTAAAACCATGTGCAACTAAATGAGCATCAAGATACATCGATGTGTTTGAAGAGGAGGGCTGGAAATGAGGATGGAAGTCATGAAAGAGTAAAAATAGAGTTCCATAAAATATAAAAAAATAACCATTGCTTGAAAAATGAAACAAAAGGAGGAATTTCTTACAATTTCTACAAGTAAAACAAATAGGGTATGTTAATGAAATTTCCATCCATGTACTCTATCAATTCAAGCTTGAGTTTTAGGACCATCAAAGTGCAATTTTCAACACTTGTATGTTAAAACCTTGTGCAACTGAATGGGCATCAAGATACATCTATGTGTTTGAAGAGAAGGGTTGGAAATGAGGATGGAAGCCATGAAAGAGTAAAATTGAAGTTCCTTAAAATAGAAAAAATAACCATTGCTTGAAAAACCAAACAAAAGGATGAATTTCTTGCAATTTCTACAAGTAAAAAAAACAAGGCATCTTAATGAAATTTCCAGCCATGTACTCTATCAATTCAAGCTTGAGTTTTAGGGCCAATAAATTGCAATTTTCAGCACCTGTATGTTAAAACCTTGTGCAACTAAATAGGCATTAAGATACATCGAAGTGTTTGAAGAGGAGGGCTGGAAATGAGAATGGAAGCCATGAAAGAGTAAAAACAGAGTTCCATAAAATAGAAAAAATAACCATTTCTTGAAAAGCCAAACAAAGGGAGGAAATTACTTTCTACAAATAAATAAATCAGGGCATCTTAATGAAATTTCTAGCCATGCACACTATCAATTCAATCTTTAGTTTTAGGGCCAACAAAGTGCAATTTTCAGCACTAGTATGTTAAAACCTTGTGCAACTAAATGGGCATCAAAATACATCAATGTGTTTGAAGAGGAGGGCTATAAATGAAGATGGAAGCCATGAAAGAGTAAAAACAAAGTTCCATAAAATAGAAAAAATAACCATTGCTTGAAAGACCAAACAAAATGAGGAATTTCTTGCAATTTATACAAGTTAAAAAAACAGGGCGTCTTAAAGAAATTTCCAGCCTTGTACTCTCAATTCAAGCTTGAGTTTTAGGGTCAACAAAGTGCAATTTTCACCACTTGTATGTTAAAACCTTGTGCAACTGAATGAGTATCAAGATACATTGAAGTGTTTGAATAAGAAGGATGGAAATGCAAATGGAATCCATGAAAGAGTAAAAACAAAGTTCCATAAAATAGAAAAAAGAACCATTGCTTGAAAAACCAAATGAAAGGAGGAATTTTTTTTCTACAAGTAAAAATATCAGGGCATCTTAATGAAAATTCCATGCATGTACTCTATCAATTCAAGTTTGAGTTTTAGTGCCAACAAAGTGCAATTTTTAGCACTTGTATGTTAAAACCTTGTGCAATTGAATGGGCATCAAGATACATCGACGTGTTTGAAGAGGAGGGATGGAAATGAGGATGGAAGCCATGTGTTGGAAATGCAGTTTTGGATACAATTTTAATAATAATATTAAGTGTAGAAGAAGTGCGCAGAAGAATAAGGAAGACTAGGGAGTGCGTAGTTGAGGCACATTTAGGAGAATAGTGCGTAGATGGAGGACAATGCACAGACAAAGAAATAAAACATAGAAGAAAGCGGACGAAAAGGAAGGATGACAGCTGGGCATTCTAAAGATAGAAGGACGTGCAGA
The DNA here is from genome assembly GCA_010110895.2 of Picea sitchensis. Taxonomy (NCBI): domain Eukaryota; kingdom Viridiplantae; phylum Streptophyta; class Pinopsida; order Pinales; family Pinaceae; genus Picea; species Picea sitchensis. Next base: position 247,962 of record SNQJ01S0013147.1, read on the forward strand.
AGCAGAAATAATAGAAAATAAAGTGCAAAAGCATCATACAAATGAAAAAGAAAGTGAAAGCAGCCTGAACAACAAGTTAGTTGGAATAGTCATGCATTGTAATAGGGTTTTGGGATGAACAAAATAAGGTTTTAAGTCCTAGATTTTATATATAAATATGTAATGGGTTGGGAGAATAGGGGCTCCTATTTTATTCCAATATTAAGGAGTTATTATATGTCTGAATATTAAGGAGATGATGCACAGAGAGAGGAAGGCTTGCATTGTAGAGTGTCTAGGCTAGGAGAAAAGAAACATAACCATGATGTATCTTTGTAAGCACAGTGTGCAAGCCTGAAGCAATTACCAAATGCATTATAAAGAAGCCAAACATTATGGACATAGCCCAGAGTTGGGTGAACCAACATTAAATACTGCGTTAAATGTATTTTGTGTGATTGTTTATGGAATCTATCTGGATGCATATTATAGTAGATTTGTCTTGTGTGTATTCATGGTGCAATAGTTACGACTGTTATAGTAATATGTTTATGCAGTAATCGGGAATATAATGGTAATATGAACCTGAGATCTTCTAAGTAATAGAATAAGAGCACTTTCAGAATAACACACACAGAACAAATAATTAAGAATGAATGGAATAATAACCTCCCATTCCCTCGCCACTACAGAAACCTAGTTCTTGCACTCCCAATAGATACCTTGGGTGAGACTTCATATGTGCATGCAGCTGATGCCGAAAGGGCCGATGTCTGAAGGTTTTTCTTGGTCAAACGATAACTTGAACCTAGGATCTCACAACTATGTGCAACACCAACAAATGGTTCTGTTGTCGGGGCTCGGATTCTATGATTAAGGGAATGTTTTGGAGGTTGACTAAGAAACAAAATTCAGAATGGTTAGACAGGAAGGAACAAGAGTTTGCATGAAAAGATAATTGAAACCCTTAGATGAGTAACGAACAGTGGATGCAAAGGTACATATACACAGAGTTGCATGAAATTTTCTTTAGCAAATTTCCAATTATTCTGACAGAGTGGTTAGAAATATTAGTGGAGAACACTAGAAGGTACCAAGATGCAACGTCAAGGAATTTGACTCTTGAGTTGGTAAGAAAGTTGAATTTTATAAGTAATAACACTTCTCGCACAATTTATTTCTGGTTGGATAGCATATTAGGAGGATATATTACAGAGTTCATGATAGATTGTACCCAGTCATACAATGTTGCAGAAAGGGACTTCTTTAAAGTTCCATGCAGAAGGTTCATGAAATCATTGGGTACATGGATAAAGATTTTGTCGTGTGACAAGTGTGTGATGACAATGGAATCTAACTGTTAGCAATTATTTTTGTCATTAGGCGCAGAAGCACCCAGGTCTGTAGATTGTACACGAAATGCCCAAGCACAGCACGGGAGAATCCCTGTTTTTCCAAGTAGCAGGTCAAGCAAGCGGGAAAAATGTCGTCGGCAGTATCCAAGATCTATTTACAAAGAAAATCGACGGTCACCAGGTTTTCGGAGCTACCGAATTGCCCAAGGTTTAGCGCAAAGGACAAATCTCGTATTTCACAGCAGGTTCGGGTCGTCTGATCTAACTAGGACAGGTGGTAGCTTGTCGCCATATCGTGGATCGGGGTTTTGAGGAACAGGGAGCCCTCAGCTCATTGCACTTGGAAGTACCGATCAGCGAAACGCCGAAAGCACCTTTGGCGCCGAGCCCACAGTCTCAGCCTTGGGTCATATCAAGCAAGCCTGCAAACGAGGCGGCTCCCCTGTAAATATTGAATGCCCCCTCGTCCGTTCATCCTAAGGACGCATGTTGCAAGATCTGGTCGCGTTGGCGTTTCGGCCAAAACCTCGAACCCCGATAGCGCCGAAAGCGTAGAAAGTGGGGCCCGCGGTATCACGAAGTATTTTCAGCCGTCCATCCAGAGGAGACACCTAGCAGCAAATAGAGCCATCTTGGCACTTCGCCCATCGCGACTCCAAAACGCAAAGAGCAGCTCCGTTATTTTCCGATGCGCAAGGTGTCGGGAGAATCCCGGACCCAGGCCCATGATATCGCCGGGAGAGTTAAGAGCCGTCAGATCTAAGAGTGAGGCATGCTACCAGATTAAGCCGTCTCAGCATATTGCTCATCGCGATTTCAATCAACAAATATTATCCCTTTCATATTCGTGAACGTCGAAAGCACATGGTCACAGCCCATGGTCACTTGGGGAGAGGAAGGAGTTGCATAAAGAAGGCCAAAGGCACTGAGTTCAATTGCAGAGGGGATCATCGTGATCTCCAGGCGCCATCGGACCCGATCTTAATACTGTTTCTAGTATTGAAGTGAATGAAAGCAAGAGCGGGTGGGTGAAACCTCCTTTCATTCATTAAGTGAGGGGAATGGAGGGTCTGGCGAGCCGCCTGCTAGCAGAGGTCCTGTGTATCAATTTTCTCAATGAAGCCGTGCCGAAGTCCTTGACTCGACAGAGAAGTCTGCACACACTAGCCAAGAACTTAATGGCTCAGCTACTCTTCTTACAGGAGCCATGCGTAGTTAAGGTGGCATTTAAAGGAAGATATCAGTACGAGTTTGACTGAAGGGACACCAAGCCTTGGGTGACTGGGCACGCCTCTGTGAAGTGAATTTTCCTGAGTATATAGACTCATTCTTTGTATTTTGTAAGTATTGATGGTAGAGCAGAGCTCCCGATTGTAAAGTTTTATCACAGACTCTAGTTCTCTGGTTATGCAGCTACATATGAGATTTCTTGCTTTATGTCAGACAATCTTTCTTACTTCATCTAATTTTCGTCTCACGCTAGGAGAGTTCGTGAACGAATGATTCGTTCGGATCATTGCAATTATGTCATGATAAAGGATTTATTTATGCATTATTATATTCTCTGGTTTTCTGTGTTTGAGCACAAGAAGATCTTGT
>SNQJ01S0013147.1:250904-263389 GCA_010110895.2 Picea sitchensis
ATTTTTGTTTGAGCTGGTGCCAAGCTCTTGGATGATGAGGCAGGTTCCAGACCTGCATTCTATGGCCTCAAATTTATCATTGAGACACTGGTATGGTTACATTATTGTCTTGATGGATACTATTGTTTGATGTGTTGTGAATGCTTAGGGCATTCTTAGTATGACTTCTATGATGTGGTTCAGTTTGGTTGATTTGGTTAATGGAGTGAGCAGAACTCTTGTGATTCAGTAGTGACATGATTGCTATGGTATACTAGTTGTTTATACATGATTGAGATAGCATTTATATTGATTTGTTGTGGAGCATGAGCAAGCTATTAGAGAGCTTGGATGTATTGTGACTGGTTGTGTATCAATTTGGATAGTGGAAGACAGAAGAGAAAGTGATTGCAGGTTGCAGAGGATCTGAGCATGTGAAGGAAAGAAAAACCCTAGTTTCTTAGAAGCATACTCTTGTTGTATTATACACCGGCTGCGTTCACATGTGGGCTATAGTGAGCCAGGGCGTGTGCACACGCGCGCTGCACTACTGACAGGTCGTGTACCTGTTGACATATTGATATCTAATGAGGATTGTTGCCTCATCTCAGTTGGTGCTGAGGGTGTAAGTTGAGTCTTGCATTATAGAGCAGGTGCTCTTACAGAGTTGTACTTTATTCAGTTGTTGTTGATAACCCCCAAGGATTGTAGTCCGTAATAAAAAGAAAATTGTACATACATCTTGTGTTCTTTGTGTTCATTGTGGTGATGACTTGTCGATGATATATTGTTGATATATATTGTTGATATGTGGTCACACCTAACTGGTTATAAATGACAACAATGGGTAATGAATAAATGGTGAATGCTAATTTATGATTTTTTGTGCAAGAGGGAAGTTTTGGGAAAAAGATCCCCACACTCATTCAACCCCCCCTCTAGGTGTGGTAAGTGTGTCCAACATGAAGGCCATCACAAGGACGAGTACCCAGCATTCGTGCAATATTTGAAAATGGGAGCACCAAATCCATTACCACGAGGAGGGTATTGTGAGGTATGTAAGAAATGGGGACATCATCCAACTGAGTGTCCATTACTGTATAAGTATTAGAGTACACCAAGGAACTTATTTTGCAACTTTTGCAAGTCCATTGGATATGAAGAGAAGGATTTATGTGCATTTGATTTGATGAGGGAGCATACTTCATATATGTATAGGACTCAAAGGGAGAATGTTGCGACAGACGTAGGAGATCAACAATATAATAATTAGAGAGGCTTTACTCCAGGGAACAGAGGAAATTTTGGTAGAGGTCGAGGCAAAGTAAATTTTGGTAGGGGAGGAAGAGGACCAATAACATGTTATAATTGTAACCAATCGGGGCACTTAGCCCGCAACTTCCTAAATCTATGTACAATGTGCACATATTGTAGAGCATGGGATCATGTGATATAATATTGTCCTCAACTAGTTGCAAAATGGTAGGACAAAGAGAACCAAAATCAGAATCAAAATCAAAATGTGCAGAAAAAATCAGTCGAAGAACACAATGAAGGGCCAAGAATAGCAATTGCTATGCACGGAGGAGCTAGAACAGGAGATAATATGAAGAATGAAGGGAAGAAAGTTGAGCAATGGGTAAGGAAGTCAGCAGGACCTTTACCAACCTTTGATCCTCAGCAAGAAAATGATATGTATCAGAGGACAAGGAAAGAGGTACTTGGATAGGATTTGGGAGCATCAACATCATCTATGCCTCATAACAGAGATCACATCGTACCAGAAAAAAAAAATAGGAAAGTAAGAACGCTAAAATAATTCTTGAGAAGTTGCATAGAACTAATGAAGGATGAAACTGCACTGAAAACACTATATGAGATGATTGATCACTGTACACTATAAAGGGAAACTCCCATTGCAAAAAGGGTGGTGAATCGGGTACTTCCCAGAAAGAGGACCAACAGAGAATGTAGATCTAGTGCACAAATTGGGGAATATGATGTGGATAATGTTATCTTGGACTTGAAGTATGATGTGAACATATTTCCTAAATAGACCTGGGTTATGATGGGAAAACCCAAGAGAGTATGGTCTCCTATTCAGTTAAGGCTCGCAAATCAGCACAAAATAGTACCAATTGGTTGATTGACAGAAGTACCTATGAACATGGATGGGGTGAGTAATGTGGAAGAATTTGAGGTTATTGAGATCGTGGATCAAAATCAACCATATCCATCACTGATGGGATTGGAATGAGATTTTTATAACCAGGCAATCATTAACTTGAAGAGGAGGGAGATGATATTTGAAGTTGGAGATTTGAAAGTTACTTCACCATTGGACCCAACAGAAGGAAAGAGATACATAGATCCAACACGAGGAAACAACATTGACAATTTGTATAATATGACTGTGTGGATGGGTGATTATGTCAACCCTACTGCAGATGGTGAGATAAGTTGGAGAAGTATCAGTTTGTGTGCATCAAACTCGGAGGAAGGTCTAGAGCATTGGCAGCAAAGGATGCATGAAGTCTCAACTAGATGATGTGCACGCATGACCTGATCCTTTTGCTATATTGAAATTAAGTTGTCTGATCCACCCATGTATGATGGATTAACTACTATAATTTTTATTGTAAAGTCATTTGAGTTGCAGGTACATGAACAACAAAGGATTTTATCACTAGTTGTTTTCCTAAAAGTGACTCCAGCCAAATGGTGGGATGCAAAGAGACAGGGGATAAAAGACTGGTTACAGTGCAGAAGAATAATGCAAGGTTTGGTACTGAGGTATAAAACATTGCGCAAAAGTATACGTGACAGAGTGATCCAGCAAGTCATGTGGAGCAGTGTATGACCTTATGGAGTTCAGTACCAGAGACAGAATGGATGCACATATTTATACACACACCGGACACAATTCCAAAGAATTGGTATTTGGAATTGGAAATGCGTCAAGAAAAAACAAGATTGGACGAGTTGGTCCAGAGATTCAAAGTCACATTTACATTTGAACATGAATCCCTATCAATAGATGGAGCGCTATAGGTTATTTGAACTAAGATCTTCTTAGAAGAAGGGTTGATGGAGGTAGTACCACTATGCAGTGCGCACAGAGCCAATATAACTTTTCATGAGTTATTGGAGTGCTACAATGTTGCTAAGGAAGAACAGGATGAATAAGATCCCAGGAATGTACAAGTACCTAAAACAAAAGGAGAACAATCAATAGAAGGGCCAGAGCTTGAATCTGTCGCATACACATAGCCTATAAAGATTTAGAAGGTAAACATTGGGACGACAGAGAATCCCAAGTTTGCGTAGATAGGATATTATTGGAGTGATGAGACAATAGAGAATATTGTAGACTTGTTGCGAGAATATTAGGACCTATTCCCAACGACATTTTCAAAGATGAAGGGGATAGTTGGGGACTTAGGTGAGATGAATATTCCATTGAAACAAGGTGCAAAGCCAGTACGACAGAGACCCTACAGGTTAAATCCAAAGTACAAAGAGAAGGTGAAAGTTGAAATAGACATGATGTTGGACGCAAGAATCATTGAACCCATGGAGGAATCAAAGAGGATCGGTCCCATTTTAGTGCAAGACAAGAAGATAGGAGGAATCAGGATTTGCGTGGATTTAAGAAAGTTGAATGATGCATGTTTACATGACCCATTTCCAACATCATTCACTGATGAGGTACTAGAGAACGTGGGAGGGAAAGAAACTTACTCATTCACAGATGGATTCTTAGGGTACCATCAGATAAAAATTGCTCAGGAAGACAGGTACAAGACCACATTTGTGATAGTGTGGGGAATTTACTAGTATATGGTAATTCCCTTTGGATTAAAGCATGCCCCTGCAATTTTTTCGAGAGTTTTGGTATCAACGTTCAAGGAATTTATTCATAAGTTACTAGAAGTATACTTAGACGATTAGACTATGTTCAGTCTACTAAAGGATCACATAAAAGTACTCAGGATGATGTTGGATAGGAGTAGACATTGTTACATTTCGTTGAACTTGAAGAAGTGTTTTTTTACGCACCGTTTGGAATTCTATTGGGCCATGTAGTCTGTAAGCAGGGGTTACTAGTGGACCCAGACAAGATTGCAGTAATTCTAGATTTAGAGCCACCCACATCAGTTAGACAATTGAGGGAAACTCTAGGGAACATAGGATATTACAAGAAGTTTATCAAATGATATGTGCAGATCACAACACCAATGGAAAAGTTGCTAAAGAAGAAATCAAAGTTCCAATGGAACGAGGACTATTAGAAGGGCTTGGACACCTTAAAGAAAAATTGGTCACAACGTCAATTTTGATCTTTCCATATTGGAATAAGGAGTTCCATGTTCATGTAGATGCATCTCCCATAGCATTGGGTGCAGTACTCTCTCAACCAGGGGAGGGGGACATAGATCACCCAATTTCTTTGGAAAGTAGGATAGTTGAAAAGAATTACACCACTACAGAACAAGAAGGATTGGTAATGGTATATGCACTACAAAAGTCCAGATATTATTTATTTGGGTCACATTTTAAGATGTACATAGACCGTTCTGCATTAAAATACTTAGTGAACAAGCTAATGTTGGGGGGGAGAATATGCATATGGCTACTGTTGTTCCAGGAATACAATTTTGACTTTGTGGTGAAACCAAGGAAGTTGAATGCAGGGCTAGATCATCTATCACGCACATTATCAAGGGAATATGCAGGAAATTTAGATGACAGTTTACTAGATGCACAATTATTTGTAGTTAAAATGGTGGATGATTAATTCTCAGATATCCTGCAATTTCCAAGTACAGGAATGGCTCCATCATAGATGACAGTGGAATAGAATAAACAACTGGTAGTCAAAGTAGTGGACTATCAGTTGATTGTAGGGAATTTATGCAAGCTGGGAGTAGACGGAATATTAAGACAGTGTGTGCTGGAACATGAAAGACTGATGATACTTGCAAAAGCACATGATGGGATTGCAGGAGGACATTATGCAGGGAAGCAGACTACACAAAATATTTTGTGTGCAGGTCTCTGGTGGTCTACACTTCATAAATATGCTAAGGAGTATTGGCAGTCATGCGATGTATGTCAAAGAGTGGGAAATCCATCCAGGAGGGATGAAATTCCTTTAAACACACAGGTTTCCTTACAATTATTTGATAAATGGGCCATACACTTTGTAGGTCCAATCAACCCACAAGAAATAAGATCATGGACAAGGTACATAATCACTGTGATGGAATACTTGACAAGATGGGAAAAAGCAACACCAGTTCTAGATTGCATTGCGGAGACTGTTGCGAGGTTTTTGTTTGAGAATGTAGTCAAAAGGTTTGGATTTCCACATGTATTACTCAATGATCAAGGAACCCACTTTTTTAATAAAACAAATGCATCATTGATAGAGGAGTTTGAAATTCATCATCAGAAGAGTACCTTGTATCATCCTCAGGCCAATGGGACAATGGAATCTTTCAATAAAATCTTAGAGAATGTTTTGACAAAAATTTGCAATGTAGGGAGTGACGATTGGGACTTAAGAGTTCATGTAGTGTTATGGGCTTACAGGACTACAAGTAAAAATTTGATAGGGAAGACAACTTCAAGTTGGTCTATGGTAAATAAGCAATGATGCCAATGGATTTTATTCTACCTAGATTGTGCATTAAAACGATCACTAATATATCGGAATCTAGTGCAGTAGAGGAGAGATTGTTACAGTTAGTAAAACTTGAGGAAGATCAGTTTGTTGTAGGTTTCCATCAATAAGTTCAGAAGGCAAGAGAGAAGGATTGGAACGATAGAGACATTAGACAGAAAATGTTTCAAGTGGGAGACTTAGTATTACTTTATGACAATAAATTTATGCAGCACCCGAGGAAGTTTAGAATGAATTGGTTAGGACCATATGTGATTCATAATGTAACAAAGACAGGTGTTGCGCAATTGGAAACCTTTAAGGGAGAAGTCCTTGGAGGAATGGTGAATGGAAGTCGGTTGAAACTATATAGAGATGTCTAATAGTTTGCGTAGCAATTTGGGTTGTGCTAGACCACATGTATCATAGTAATTGTACTATAGTAGGAAGGAAAAACACAGAAAAAATACATGAAAAGTAGAAAAAGAAAGAAAATCAAATAAAAAGTAGATATAGAAAAAAGAAAAAGATTATAGACTACAAGGCATAGGAAATTGCGTAGAAGGGAAGATTATTGTGCATCAGGATAGAACCACGCTAATTAAGAAAATAAAACACAGAAGAAAAAGGTTGCGAAGCAACAAATGTCTTGCACAGATTGGAACTAATAAGACCAGTAAAAGTATTAAAGGATGGAAACGACGGCTACACAAGGGTAATGATAGGTCATAAAGACGTCGTATAATCTTAAATGGTAAAAGTCAACGGAAATAATGATAGATTGGCAGTACAAGGTAAAAATCACACAACGGATTTGGTAATAAAGTTGCATTTATTTAACCATTCATCAACCATGTTAGCGGATTGGATAAGTGAGTTAAGGTGTGAAGAGATATGCACAGTTGGAAAGGAGGGAAAAAAGCAGTTGAAGGTCACTAAGCATAAACAGTTGTGACTAAGAAATGCATGCAAGAGAGAGAAAACCCGAGTGATTCAAAGTCGAATTACAACTACCATAGAGAAAATAAAGGAACCTGTCGCACAAGATGAATGGCCCCACCAAAAGTTGGAGTGTCATCTGCAACAACGCGAAAACAGTCAAAATTCCCAGCAGTTACACCAGAGGTTTAGGAAATACACGGAGCTTCAGCTTTAGCGTCACAAGAAAGCTTCCATAGATATTACATCCCACCTAGGATGGATGATGCACTGCCAATCAAAGTACCAACAAATGGGAAACACCCACTGGAAACATCACCAGTCCCACCTGGTGTAAGTATTGAAGGAGATATGCTCGACAAGGTTGTTGACCTCAAGTTCCTGGATCATGATATCACCGACAAGAAAAAAATCTTGGAGCTCGCTAGGGAAAAATACATGTGAACTAAGAGCGTACCAAGCACAACATCGATAGTGCTAGAGACACATGTGTGGGAAACTGGACTGGAGAAGTTGGGAATACTAAACTTGATGGAGATCCCACACTTCGGACGCAGTTTGGAAATAAATGCTTATGTGAATTTACTACTTAGTTGTGTCCATGGGGGGACATTGTGGTTAGACTCCCTAGTGTCAATTGATATTGCATTGATTGTGTGGATCACAAGGCTCCCAAAAGCCAGCAAGGATCTGACCATTTTGTTCAACAACGCAGGAGAGAGAGCCCTGTCAGAAGCAATGAAGGAAAAATTCCAGACTTTCAGGGGAAAAAGGGGATTGGATGTTAAAAACATCAGTGATGACAATGTTCAATTTGCAATGCAAGTATTGTCCTGCAAGTTGTTGTGAAAATGTCGGAAGGATGAAGTACTAGTTGCATTAATTGCATCTATAGAAAAATGTGTTGAAGGGGATCAAATGAACTGAGCCACCTTCTCGGTGAACCAATTTTTGCAATATTGTATTGAGGCCCGGGAAAGGGGCACAAAATTTCACTACGCATGGCTTTTGATTTTTATTGCACTGGTCGGATGGCAGGAACCAGGCTACTATCAGTGCATGGGAACATCTAGAAGAGGTAGTATGGATGTGTAGTATGCCAACCTATGGCATACTCCAAACAAGAGAAGGAAATAGGGCACCAATGCCACATTCTCTGTACACTTTTATATTATCAAGTATGATCTAATCGACCATACACTGCACATTTTAGGGGAGACAATGGAAACATACAAAGACATTGCATGATTCAAAGTAGAAATGCACCACATGTATGTGCAAGAAAATAAGGACCCTGCGCACCAGTGGTTTCCAACCAGCTATAGGTTGACATCAAAATACGTATGCCTAATTATGAATTATTGGGAAGATGGGTGGAAAATCCCGGCAGAGAAAACGAGGCACCTGAAAGATGAAGAAGATAAGTATAAGAGTGATGGAGAACCAGATGAGGAGCAGGATAATGATCAGAACAATGGCACATGAGATATGCCTGACCATCCACAACAAAAGTTCAGTAGACAATCCCCATGGTAGGAGAAAAATGGAAGGAGAAGGGGAAGGAACCAGCGGGAGGGGCACGCAAGAAGACTAAAGCGCATAAGGAAACCCCAGTTTATAATTTGACTGATGACGATATGGACCGCATAGGATACCAAGTACAAGGCGTTGCAGAGGAAATCATGAAGCAAGAAGAGAAGCAATATAGATTGCAGGATCAGTTAGCATCACTCCAAAAACTCTTGGAAGCAGCTAGCATAACAAAAGAGTGCAGAACTGAGGGAGGACCATCCATAATTCCAGGGAAGGAAGTCGAGAGTGTGCTCTTGACCCAATTAAGATTCGAGCACAAAACACTCCAAATTGAGACGAACGCACTTGAATTTCCAATGTCTGAATTAAAAGAATAGGTGAAAGTGATAGGACACATGAACATAGTGGTATCGAGGATGTCGATACAAAGGTTACAATAATTGAAAATAGTCTTGTTGAAAGATATTATGAGCCGAGGAGATGAAGGACAAAAGGAGCTAACGAAAATGATGGATGAAAGAGCTCAGTTGCAAGCACAATATGACACTGTGCTCCAACGGAAGAGGGAATTTGAAGGTCGAGTGGAGGAATTAATGAAAGACAAGAATGAGGTCAAGGAAAGGGTAAAGAAAGCTCTTAAGGCAAAGGACAAAGCCGAAATTATGGCATAGAAAACACAAGTAATTGTCTAAAAATTATACAAGGCAATTTCATAGGTCCTTGTAGTAGTAGAAGCTACTATGCAAGAACAAGTATTGAAGATCGGCGAATTCATCAAAGGATTATGATTGTAGATAGAATACCTACAATTGCGAAGTACGCCAGGCACGCCACTAGAAGTAAGAGAAGGAAAGGAGAGAACGACGATGAAAACAGTCGCCAACATAAAGAGAATGGAAGAAGAATGCACAAAACTCTGTGAGGAGAGCGCGAAAATATGGAAAAACTTAGTGGAAGATCCCGAGATGAAAGATATGGAGGCAAAATTAAGAGAAGCCCAGGAAAAGGCGCATCAAGCTTAAGAGAAAATAACTACACTTCCACTAGTTGAACTTATGATAGCCATTTTGGCTCAGAGGAATTCATACGTAGAAGTGCAGAAGATGAGGGATTAGAAAAATATCTTTCAGCAGTGGTTAGGACCGTTGCAGGAAGAAACGGTGTAGATGATGGGTGAATTAGCCGCTACACAGGGAAAGGTAAAACAAGAAGCTCAAAAAGCAGAAGAGAAACTTGTAGCCTTCACTGCGTAGGGGGCCAAAGAGATCACAGAAATAGAGGCAGCAGTACTTAAAGAATTGGAGGTAGCAAAGGAAGCCTCCCAAAAGTTCCTTAAGGCATGGAGGAGTAGGCAACATGCCTGAGTGGCTTGGAATGAGCCACAAGTGAGTTTGGAGGCCTATTGGACAAGAAATTTTGGATACAATTTTGATAATAATCCTAAGTTTAGAAGAAGTGCATGGAAGAATAAGGAAGGCTAGGGAGTGCATAGTTGAGACACATCCAGGAGGACAATGTGTAGATGGAGGACATTGCGAAGACAAAGTAATAAAGTAGAAAATAAAACTAGAGAAGAAAGCGGACAAAAAGGAAGAATGACAGCTCGATGTTCTAAAGATATAAGGACGTGAAAAAGAAGGAAGAACAACATACAAAGTGCAAAAGCAACATGCAAACGGAAAAGCAGGTGAAAGCAGCCCGAACATCCAGTTAATTAGAGTAGTCATGCATTGTAATAGGGTTTTGGGATGAACAAAATAGGGTTTTAAGCCCTAGATTTTATATATAAATATGTAATGGGTTGGGAGAATAGGGGTTCCTCTTTTGTTCCAATATTAGGGAGATAATTTGTTTTTGAATATTAAGGAGATGATGCAGAGAGAGAGAGAGAGGAAGGCTTTCACTGCAAAGTGGCTAAGCTAGGAGAAGAGAAAGATAACAATGATGTATCTTTGTAAGCGCAGTGTGCAAGCCTAAAGAAATTACCAAAAAAATAATAAAGAAGCCAGTCCTTGTGGACGTAGCCCAGAGTTGGGTGAACCACATTAAATGTTGTGTTAAATGTCTTTTGTGTGATTTTTTACGGAATATGTCTGGATGCATATTAGAGTAGATTTTTCTTGTGTGTATTCATGGAGCAATAGTTACGACTGTTATAGTAATGAGTTTATGTAGTAATCGGGAATATAATGGTAATATGAACCTGAGATCCACTAAGTAATAGAATAAGAGCACTTGCAGAATAACGCGCACAGAACAGATAACTAAGAATGAATGGAATAATAACCTCCCATTCCCTAGCCACTGCAGAAACCCATTTCTTGCAGTTCCAATAGATACCTCGAGTGAGACTTCATCTGCGCATGCAGGTGATGCCAAAAGGGCTGATGTCTAAAGGCTTTTCTTGGTCAAACGATAACTTGAACCTAGGGTCTTACAACTGCGCACAGCGCCAACACCATGAAAGAGTAAAGAAAAAGTTCCATAAAATAGAAAAAATAACCATTGCTTGAAAAACCAAACAAAAGGAGGAATTTCTTGCAATTTCTACAAGTTAAAAAATAGGGCATATTAATGAAATTTCTAGTCATGTACACTATCCATTCAAGTTTGAGTTTTAGGGCCAACAAAGTGCAATTTTCAGCACTTGCATGTTAAAACCTTGTGCAATTGAATGGGCATCAAGATACATCAATGTGTTACTGTATTCCTCCTCATTATTCCAATAACAAAGAGAGAAGAGTCACTAGACTTACGTTTTTGTTATGAACCACTAGAAATGGACCCCGTGAATCGAATCTTGCACTAGTGCTCTGGAAATGGACCCTGCTAATTGAGTCCTGCACTAGTGCTCTATAAATGGACCCTGCTAATCGAATCATACACTAGTGCTCGTCATCATTTTGTAGTGGACCTAAACTTGGCAATTGCTATCCTCCAAAAAAATGCTTGGAATGAGGGAAATGCCTAGGGTTTTGAGTGAATAAATTACACAAATGTTTTGAGAAATTTTGCAATTTTTTTATACCGAATATATGGTCAACTGAATATTCTCGTATTGGATTCAAATTTTCATAATAATCCGCGCACTGAACTAAATCCCCAAATTTTTGAATTTTTTTGGCCAATACGATTGAATTTGGCAACTAGGTATTATACTAGAAAAATAGATCTCCCAATTTCTTTCTTAAAAACGTGAAAATCATCCACTTTTTATACGTGAGAGAGCCTAGTGCTAAAAAAATCTTAACATTGAGATATATGTAATCGAGCCTAAGCAGATACGACATGCAAAAGAGGGTAGAGACACATTTAAGCTGAAGAGTGGGCAACTAGAGTAGGCTCGTACTAGCTTAACACGGGGTGGATTCCAACTGCTACCAATATAAACTTCAGGTGTACCCACACTACCCCCACGCTACCCCATAGACTGCACACATGGCCAATCAAGGTTTGAACCAATGACGTCACAAAGAATGCCTTAACAGGCATAGAGAAAAATCTTGCTAGACTCTATGGTCTTAAAAACCCTGAGCATTGTCCTTTGTCATGTATATTTATCGTCTTAATAATTCGATGTGATTGTGTTGGCTCAATAATTCTTTCTAATTGTGATTCTTGAGATTAAATATCATGATTACCATTTTGAAATTATAGTTGGTTTATGAAGTTTTATTATAATTAATTTTAATTTATAAAATTTAAAAAAAATAATGAGTTTATTTGTATATTTGACATGATTATTAATGTGAAAACATACATTTAAAACATACATAAAATTTTGTTGTGCTTGTAAAACACTAATTTCAAAGTGTTGAAAAAGTTTGGGTTGTCTAAATGTTCTAAGTTTTGGCTATTCTTGAAGCATTAGGATTATATATATATAACTATTCAAATTTGCAGATCCAATAATTTCTTGCCTAATTTTGAACAAAATTAAATAACAAAAAAAATTACTAACAATGTTTTTTTGAATATAATATTTTCTTAAGTTTGTGATTTTATGTAAATCAATATTGTGTTTGAAAAATGCTTTAAAAATTCACCAACAGTTTGCAGGGGCGAGGCTATGCGACGGGAGCAGATCAAGATCCCTCGCACACAGAGACGCGATTTCCTGAGTGGCCTGAGTGCGCCAGCGACCTTGCATGCGTATTCGCGGCGACTTGGAGCTGGAGGTCGACGTCCATGGCCTCAGATTCGAATGCCAAGAAGGGAAATGACCAGTTGGAAGCTTTCAAGGCGCTAGTTCGCTCGGCAAGACCCAAAACCGAGCCTTCTTCCTCGTCTAAGTTTGTTAAAAAGATGGAGGAGATCCCTTCGCTGGAGCTACCTCCAGAGGAGCCTTGCAATCTAGCCCTCCTTTTTG
>SNQJ01S0013148.1:9376-21974 GCA_010110895.2 Picea sitchensis
CCTAAGTGCCTATGTGTGTTCGACTATCCCCTTTATAAGATGAGGGGTCTAAGTGTGGTGCAGTATTTAGAGCATGCATAACATCATTCTTAAGAAGGAAAATGACTTTCCCCACATCCCAAGACCTTACAATGTGAAATTTTAATCAAATGTGCAGCCCCTAGTGCAGACAGATGCGCACAGAGTGCGGGCGCGCGAGCAGAGTTGAGACAAAAAGCGCATGCGCATAGAGAAAGGTTGTTACGAAAGCGCATGCGCGCACGATGCGCGTCTGTGGGGTGGAATACCCACGCACATGTGACAAACGGCCGAGAAAGAAAATCCGGATGGATTTCTCTCAATTCTCCTTTGAATTGACTGGTTAGCAGGTCAGCAGAGGCCGGTTTGTGCACCTGCAAGTTAAACAAACTAAAAGGAAAGAAAAATAAACCCAAATGAGGGAGGAATTGATACCTTAGTCCCCAGTATGGTCGCCAATCTGTTTGCACCCTCTTCGTCACCTTGTGAGCAAATAAGAGGTGCTTACATGCCCAATTGGGTCTTGCTGAGCATGACAGCTGTAGAGGAAAGAGTTAGAGAAACAAAAACAAAACTATAAGCAAGAATTAAACTAATACAAACTAAAACCATAAGCATATGGATAAAGAAATAAAAAAGACAACAAGACCAATATCACCAATGTTTTTAGGCTGATCAATTGATGAAATCAAAGCACAATGAAGAAAGGGGACTATGAGTCCCTTCTTCCTCCAAAGGAAGACTCTTGTGCCCTCACAAACTTGCTCTCCTTACAATAAGAAAAATGAAAATGATAGTGAAAGAACTCCCAAGAACATCCACTCAATGGAGAGGTGGATAGCTCAATGAAATGGTGCCAATGTGTTATTGTCAAGGAGTGAGTCCTTAAAACAATCTAGGCAGCATAACATTACATGAAATTCCTTGAGAAAATGATGTTTTTTCATGGCTTTTTATAGCATTGCATTGGGTGATTATGTAACTCCTTTGAAGTGTGAAAAGAGGCTCTTTAGGGCTTCATTAGGTCTTTGACCAGCCTACCATGTGGATTTAGCTCAAATTTGAGGGTCAAATTGGCTTGGGAGCTGATCCATAAGTGGTTGGGAGGCCGACCAATTCAATAAATGCACCGTTTAGCAGGTGCGTGGATTTTTGCGCCAACAGTCGCGCATCGTGCGCGTATGCGCTCATGGTACGTTTTTGTTCCGCGCATGTGCGTGCGCACCCAGCTTCTGTAAAGAGCTCTTCAATTTTTGGTTACTTTGTATAGTTTTTGACCCTTTTGGAATGTTGTGAAATTAATTCAGTTCCATGAATGAATTCATTACTGTTTGACGATGTTGAGTTCTTGTCGCCATGTGCGGACGAAATTTCAGTGATAACAATGGGAATGAGAGGAATTGTCACCTTCAGTATGTGGGGGTGAGGAAGAGTAAGGGTTATCTGTAGGGATATGCAGTTTGGTGCAGAGTGCCGAAAACACTGATTCAAGCTGGATGGTAAGGTCTTGTTTGATTTCACCCATTGAGGACTGCATGGTTGTATTGATGGCGGCAACATTGGCACTGAGTTGTTTCACTTCTTGTTGGGTCTCAATGAGACCAGATTGCAAGGTGTTGAAGCGATCTTCCAAGTCTTGGCTACGAGTATGGGCCATGATGATGGGGGAACTAAAAATGGGTGGGCGAGATAAAAACATTTTTCCGAAAAAATGATATGGATGAATGTGATAAGGGCGAAGAGATGAATCCAATGGAATAGGTCTGAAATAATGGTGAAAAAAATTCCAGACTTTTTTTTTTTAACGGAGTTATACTCCGGTCTGAAGAATACTGCAGAGAGGAAATGCCCAAATGCTTAACCAAAAATAAATGTGTATTTACTTGGCAACCCGGACATAGTTGCGTAGCAATAGATCTTGTCTATTTTAATTTGTTTATGTTTCTGTCCCCAAGGGTTAGGTATTCAAGGGTTCTACAAACAAGGGTTTGCCCTATGCTATATCTCTCTGATATACGTGTGGGGTCCAACAGTAGTACTCGGCCCAATATCTCAGGGCACTAAATAAGGAATATAGACCGTACCCTTAGCTATACTACCCGACTACCCAGGTACTAGAGAGTATCTTCCCAAGTATTGTTCTCGGTGACACTATAGAAGTCAGGCGGTCGATCGGTTTATCTAAAGAGGGCTTTAGGTAATCTAGGTCGATCCATACACATGTGTTGTCTGGTGCACTACCACTCGAAGGGGTACGAACAGGGGTTACAAGGGTGGCCAACAGATGTGCGCTTAAGTACCACTTGTATTTCCTGCATGTATGAATCCCTCAACCACGGGTTTATGCACGTAATGACAGATCTCTGTGGATTAAAGACGCCATAATACGTCTCTACCCTGAAAAAAATTTAACCCACACTTTCTGCCGAGGAAAGTGCTATGATACCACTTGTAATATACCAGATTTAAAATGTATGTAGAACAGAAATAAAATGCTAGTAATGGCAGAATAACAACAATATAACCAGAACATTCACCACAATAACACTAAAATGATATAAGAATAACAACAGAAATAGCACTTTGAATCTGAAAGCAATGTTCACGGGCCTCTTCGAGGGGGAAACCTCCAGTTGAGAAAAGCTCTATTACAATAATCTCCAAGCTAGGGTTCTCATACCCTCGACTCCTATTTATACTAAAAAGAAGCATCTAGAGGAAGATCCTTCTAGAAGCGGAAGCTTTTATTAGGTCTTCTTACATCCACCTTATTCTATTTTATTGAAAGGCCTTATTAATATTGACCTTTATTACATCTGAATATATTGTTCTACCTATGTGCAGGTTAGGACCCTAACACATACCTAGATCCATGCTCTAGAAACAAAAGAAAAATTTCACTTATCTTACTTCTACAGAGCACAAAGCTTCCAGATCTAAGAACTTTTGACTATTCTTACCTCTATTAGAGCACAGAGCTTACAGATCTTACCTCTTTTCTACAGATCTAACTTCTTTCTTTCAGAAATTTCCACTTTTACTTTTCTTAAAGCACAGAATGTTCAAATCTCACTTCTTTTCTTCGGATCTGATCTTCCTTTCTTCAGATCTGACCTTATTCCTGGCACAAAGCTTCATAGGTCGAGCAAAAAGATGCGCACTAGGGCAACAAATCTACACACAGAGCTTCCTTTTGCACAAAGTTTCTTCTTCCTCGGTGCCTAGCAATCACAGTTTCGGTCCCAGCAACGGAACCATTTGTTGGCATAGGGGAAGACTCAAGGTTCAACGCTTCAACAGTGCACCAACAAAACCCTAACTACTGACCCTTTCGACAACACCTGTGAAGCAGATGAAGTCTCACCCGAGGTAGAGGTAGGAGTGGTTGCAAGACTCAAGTGTTTGCAACCTTAGCTAGGACAGAGATATGTGATTCTTACCCTTAGCAAGTACTTTAGCAAAGATCATTCATCAGTATTTAACCCTCAAGGTACTCCGCAGATATCACAGAGCACCGCAACATTCACTTAGATCTAGGTTAAGTTAGCACTTAGCAATAGCAAAATAGGTTTATCACTCAGCGACTTCATCAGATCTACACCCATACATCTAAGAAGCACAAGGCAAAGTGAATCTATCTAAGAGAATCATAACAGAGCACATAGCATAATCATATCAAAGCATAACACATGGAAAGAAACCAACACATCAGGTTGAAGCACTTAGCATAATACACAAAGTTACCGTGGTTCACCCCCACCCTGGGGCTACGTCCATAAAGTCTTATTCTTCTTTATTAGCTTTGGTCAATCTGGTTACAGCATAGAGCTCATACTTGTACTCCGCATAGGACAGGAGATATGCGCACACCTTGCCAGATCCTCCTTCCCCGAGTAGATCTAGCACAGAGCCTTCTTACAATCCGTGCACTCAGCACTTACAACACTTGCACTCAGCTCTGCAAGTCGATCACATAATACATACAAATCCTTTACTAGCACTTAGCTTATCTTCTCGCCCAGCTACTTATTTATACTTTACAAAATAGGCCTAAAACATGGGTAAATGTAGCATCCCGCTCTGGCGCACTAAGTGAACTTATTCTTTGAGGACACTTGCTCGCAAGTGATCCGGATTATTATGCTATTAAAACATTTGATTCTGATTATGAGGCGTTATGGGTTGATGACATGTTGTTTTACTGCATTGACGTAGACATGTGCTATTGACTCGGTTTTACTGAGTGTGCAGGATTTTGGACCTCGAGGATGCAGAGGCATTGATGGAACCCCTTGGACTTTGGATCGAGTCGGGGAGTGTACCGTTGGGGTTTGATTGTTTTACTGTGGTATTAGTGCATATGATTAGATGATATGATATGGATATATTATGACATGATTCGTTGATGATGCAGGCTGACGATAGCTTGCCAACCATACTCACATGTGGAATAAAGGGGTCACGCACGACTACTAGAGATGTTGAGGGAGAGGTGTGGAAAACAGCCCTGCCACAGCCTACTAGCACTCCCGTCGTAGCTCAAACTGTAGGTTAACGTTTACCTAGTTCGAGAGGACCCACAATGTCGTGAGGGCAGACTGCGACAATCGCTCACGATGATTCTAAAGGGGGCGCAATAAGGCGGGGGCCGTATTCCTTAGAGGCCCTTAGTCTCCCACAAGTTCACATAGTGAAGTATTGACTCCAGGGGTTTTTTATGTCTACCAAGTCAGTCAAGAGGCGAGTGGCACCCTTGGAGCATGTGGTGCATCCTGAAGGGCATGTCGCGCAAGAAAAATGGAAAGAGGCGAGTGACACCCTTGGAGCACGTAGTGCGTCCTGAAGGGCACGTCGCGCAAGGGAAACAGATTAAGGCGAGTGGCACCCTTGGAGCACCTAGTGCATCCTGAAGGGCACGTCGCGTTGTTGATGATAAATGAATGAACCTAGATGGCCTGAGGACGAATAACGTGTTAAGAATTTTTAAAACAATTTCCCTAATAAAATGTCGCCCAGCATGAAAATTTAAGGTCTAAGTCTAAATTATGCTAGGGGTAAAATTTCATCTATCTATTTAAAATAATAGTAATAATATAAATAAATAAAAAATAAAAAAACAACGTAAATAATGATTAGACTCCTCGTTAAATCTTGTAACAATAAGGGGTTAAGCGATTTAAATAATTCATAAAAGTCTGTTAGGGTAAAATTTAAAAAAAAAAGGGGGAATAATTGTTTTATTTTTATGATAAGTTAAAAATTTTAACTAAAAAGGGAAAAAGGAAAAAGGGGGTTATTTTCTACACTTGCCATTTTGAGTCCTAAATGAAAAGGGGAAAGAGGGAAATCTAAAATATTTAGGAAACTAGGAAAAGAGGGAAACATAAGAAGAAAAGGGAAACCCAAGGGAAAAAGCATAAAGTCAAACTTAGTAAGGGTATCTAGCATCTAAGAGCTTTCTAATTTAAACTGAACTAATAATTTAATAATGGGGAAAGTCATTAAAACTTGTAAGAGAATTTGGGGACACCTAGGAGCGATTCTAGGAGTGGATCTAGGTGGGTGAGGGAAATAAAGATAATTAATTAATTAAAGAAATTAATTTATGGAGGAATGAAGGGGATGGGTGACACTTGTACAGGGAGGAATTTTTAGGAATTAAATTTTAAAAATTTAATTAAATGAGATTTTAGGAAAGTAAGGAACTACGAAACTCTATATAATGAAGGGAGGAGATGGAGGATGGATCTTCTTCTGTTTGTGTAACGTTACGCTGCAGAAATATCTACTTGACTGACTTAACTTGTGGGAGTTGGGATACCCATCTCGGTGAGGAGTGATAGCTCGGCCTTGCAAGGCGAGCTGGGAGCTAGTCAAAATCTCTGAATAGTGAGTGTGTGGCCCCTTTGCGGCTCGGAGGGCTAAGGGGGAAGAAGAGTACCCCTAGCATTGGCTAGGAGGTACCGGTGAAGTCTCGTCGGTTGGCACACAGGAGTTTCACGGAGCACGCGGGACGTCCACTCAGAGCGGGCGATCAAGCAACGGTACGCTTTCTTCATTTTGTATGGTAAATTGTTGTAGAACTTATGCTTGGATCTGCATTTTTACTTAGGTAAGTGAATTGATTGTCTAGATGGTTTACTAAAATTTTCTTAGCCTAGCTCGATGATTGATTGACTCCCATGGCTTTTGTTTCCCCGCATGTATTGACCACCTTGTGGTGTTGATTGTGACCTTTGTGGTTGTTTGCCTTTGTCCCTAGCTCACCAGTCCTCGCTTGAGCAGTCGGTCAGGAGCCTGATCTACGGTCATTGCCTCGGCGTTAATAGATCTATTGATCTCAACGCCCTGCTTTTCTGTGCGAGGATGATGAGCGAAGGAAGAACCTGTTAGCCGTCTACCCTTGATGTTGTCTTTGGCTGAAGGTTCTCCTTGCTCCTTGATGCATTTAATAAACTTGAAATTTTGATTGATGGCGAAGTTTCTTAACTCTACATTTCATAATCACCAGATAAGTTTATCTCTGTGTTTTTTTTATATTGCTAGATGAATTAGCACTCCGTTGCATTACCTCCTTCGCAACTTGTATCTATGTTTGTTTTTATGTTGGCCTTTTCTCTGTGAATTTATCCCTGCACATAATCAACTCAGAATTTAGCTACGTGGAACTCGATTCATCTCTAAGTGTCTGATACTTGCTCTGTGTTTCAAACACTCAACATTTCATGTATTTACCAGGAAGCAAGATTCTGATTTTATGGTTAGCCTTGGATTTTTGTGGATGGCGATTAGATAGGTATTTGACTGCGTTCTTCTATACATTTTGACAGTAAGACTATGTTATCCATTGACCACGAAATTTCCTTAAGGACTGTGTTTTGATCATGCCGAATGACTGCATTTTTCCTTACAGTTTATTGACTCGTGGAATTCTCCACTGGCGAATTTATTTCATTGATTGGATAGTAATATATTGGTTTACAATTAGATGGTGATTGTTTTTTTTCTTTCACCTAGCTCAGCGAAAATCGTTGTAATATGTACCTGCATTTTTCACCTTTACATTACAGCGAACCCACCTGGAATAGCAACGAATTTACCCATTCAGTTTGTCATTGGGTAATTACATTGTTGCCCTGTTATTTTTTTTTCTGAATTAAGTTTTGGTATTATCTGTGAATAACATTGAACAGTATTTATCGAGCACGTTTAACCCGCGATTTAAACTGTAATGTCCGACCATTTAGCTCTGTGTGTTCATCTTTTTTCATCTTGTTTTTAACGACAATTTCTCCCTCACAGGTATGCATTTTGTTTTTACCTTTGGGGTGATTTTTTCCCTTGATTGAAGACTGGGTTATGCCTTAAAAACTTACTACTATTGGATTCCTGTGACTGCCCACGATTTGCAATTTATTTGATGCTATGTTTACTCCTGAGAATGCCCATGGATTTCAATCACTTATTGTCGTGTTTATCCAGATTACCATCCACGTTTTTGCCCTTCGATTTGTTGACTGGTTGCCGATTGAATTCCCACAATTTTTACCACTTAAAACGAATGACTGAGTTGCAGTAAATGACCACGATTGGGCCTTAAACGGTGACAACGTTTTGCTCTTAGCTGGTGTTTGTGTTTTGCTGCGACTGACCACGTCTTGCCATCTAAATTGGAATGCATTGATGGGAATTGGGCACGATTGCCACCACGGTGTACTGCTTGATGCTGAGATGTGGTACAGCCAATTAATCGCCTTGAAAATTGCCTGGGTACTGTTCACGTTATATTAAATGTCTTGATACGGTTATACCAATTGCCTTATTACTGATATATGTTAATTGCCCTATTACTGTCATTTTGATTGTTACTGCTACATTAAATGCCCTGTTATCTGCCATGATAATGGTTATGCTTATTACCATATTAATTGCCATGTAATTGCTACAACAAGTTATCGGTTAGCGGATCTCTTCTTAATAACTAATTGCTACAGTGAGTTAAACAGACAACAGTCGTGACATTCGCCTGGTTAATTCCATATTAAATGTTATGTAACTGATATGTTAATTTCCTTGATGAATTGCTCCAGTAATGTTAAAAGTTAGTAGCTCTCTTAAATGTCAAGACCTCACTACGAAATTCTTTAGTTTTGGTTTTAAATAAAGGTTGCATTGGGGATTCAATTAGTTTAAAACAATAAATTGATTTCTGTCCTTTCATATGTTGGGAGTAACAAAAGTGTTTTGGATTAGTAATTAAGGGTTGGATTGGGATGATGATCAACTTGATCCGTCTATGTAATTGGATTGATAAGGGGGCACATATTTAGAATGAAATAAGGTGGTGGTATGGTAAGGGCTTGTTTAAATTAAAATACTACTTTATGAGTATGGATAGATAAGAAGTTAGTTAATAGAATAATAAGAAATGTACTGTCATGGAAAATGTTAGTTAAAAACTTGGTTAATAGCTACTTAGAGTGGTGGGAGATATTAAAAGCGTATTGATAGTATTATTGTTACATAGTAATAGAACTAGTTATGAAAATACTTATTTTGTCTTGCCTTTATTTATGATCCATGAAACTATGTTTGGTATGTTAAATACATAGTTGAATTTTAGTACCTTGTTAAGTTGGAAAATATCTTGTAAATTATATCAATAATAGCATACCCTATGTTCATTTTAACGAATTTGAGTCGCAAGAATATTTATGTGTATATAGGTGGGCATAGATCTCGTTTTCTTGTATTGTATCTCTTTTGTTTCAATATAATTAAGTAGAGATTTGTTGGACTATTTTGCTGATATGGTAAGGTGGATTCCGTTTTTTTGGGTACTTTGTTTTTATCATAAATGCTTAACCATTGTAGGCTAGGATCCTTTGCGCTAAGACTCTAATTGGGTCTTTTAACTGCTCAACTTGTTTTTGAAAAAAAAAAAAAAAAAAATTAAAAACAAAAAGGAGAAAAAGAGATTTACCAATTCATTATATCTATCTACTACCTGTCGATTTTATTAGCAGGGAGGATGTGATAGTAAACCCATGGGCCGACATCCCTTTCCCATTACATTAACCCAAAACCCTAAAAGGTCCCCAAAAGTGGGCCGAGATCCCGTGATCTCTACTTCGTTTGGCGCTCCCTCTTTGACAGGTTGTCGAAGTCCAAAAACGGTCAAATATGACCAAGTGTCCCTCAAAACTTGGTCAAGGGCCAACACGACAAAATACTACAATTAATTTTGTAATACCATTTAATAATTAATGACAATTACATTATAATGAAGAATATCTCTCAGTATGATTGGTTTTGATTTAATGCAACTCCTTGTAGAATTGTCTCCTCTCCAAATATGACTACCCAAAACTACATTTACCTCCCAGCCAACTAGGAACAATCTCACTGGCTTCCTAGATTTAAGAAACATTGAAGGGTTCTCGATTTCTCCTTCCCTTCAACCCAATATTTTCTCAAATCTTGTAACCCCCTCTCATTTTCCTCGAAGCTTCCTTTAGCCTTCACCCCCTCCACCTTCCTAGCCTCCTCGGGAAGATCCTAGGAAGATCAACAATCATTAAATAATCATTCCCTCACAATTATATTCAATGTATTCCCTAGCATGTTATCAACTTCATTAAACCAATTCAAATTGGATAGTTCAATTCAAGTTCCATATATGTATTCCCTAACATGCTATATATATTAATAAATGCAATTCAATTTAAAGATTAAAAAAAAAAAAAAAAAAAAAACAATTATCAAAATAGTATAATAAATCTCACAGTAACTCAATTTAATTTAATAAGTACTATTAAAATCTTTTAATTTTAGATATACTAGAAACATCACAAACACACACACCATAAAAAATAATATTATATTAACTAGTATACACCATAATAATATTAGTGTACACGTGCTAATGCATAATTTTACATGCTCACAAAATCTCATAATGCATCAATCAATAAGCTATATTAACAAAATAACAATAATTTTTCAGTCAAATTGAATGCTACACCTATATCATCATCATTGAATTAACCAACATTTAATACTCAAAAAGAAGCTAAGAAAGCCACTAAGTTTACATTTTTAATTCTCAACAACACTCTTAACTACACTGAAACACCATTCCTTTGTAACATACCTACATCTTCCACATCCTATCAATTCCTT
Source organism: Picea sitchensis (assembly GCA_010110895.2). NCBI lineage: Eukaryota > Viridiplantae > Streptophyta > Pinopsida > Pinales > Pinaceae > Picea > Picea sitchensis. Next base: position 19,577 of record SNQJ01S0013148.1, read on the forward strand.
CGCTAGACTATGTGGGAGTGTCAACTATATTGACTTAACTTCAAATAGAAAACATAAACGGAAATGTCAACTATCTTGACCAAGGTTCCCTAGTAGGCAACTAGAAGTCGTCATCACACGTCTATAGGAGTGTGACTTAACACAACTCTCTCACGACTCTCTAGAATAAACGATGGATAATACCTTCACCCCTCTTAATAGAACTAAGGTCAACACCGTATGGATAATACCTTCACCCCTCTTAATAGAACTAAGGTCAACACCGTATCATTGACCATACTATTGTGTTGTTGTTCTTTAATCTTTGTCATCGAATGTTTAGTTTGGGCAACCCTGCAGCGCATTGAACCAATGAATAAATATAAGAATAATGCTTCTTAGCATACCACTTCTCATTTGATGTTCACGACATCTATCACTTTGGTATCACACTTATCTAGCAATCACATAGTCCATCCAACCTGTAGGTTAGTTTACAACATAAAATCATGCATAACCATAAAACTATTGATACATGATTGCCATATTACTCATTGATTAATAATGTAAACCGACTAGTTACTCATTATGTACATGGTATTTATTAATTTGCTAAAACATATCATTCAAACCATTGTCCATGTACTCAAAATCTTTCATTTAAAACTTACAATGCTAAAATAAATCACAACATCCATCATTAATCACATAAACAATAACTATAATTCATAATATAATTTAGCTACTTAAATCAAAATAAATGAGACATTACACAAAATAAAACAATAATTGCACATCTCAACTCCCAATCTATATAATTTAGCTACTTAAGTCAAAATAAATGATACATTACAGAAAATAAGACAATAATTACACATCTCAACTCCCAATCTATGCCTATGTTTAATTAACTAAAAGAATTACAATGCTTTTATATAAAAAAGCAATCTCGTTTACCATGTATATCAAAACAACGAGGACCCTACCATCTTTTATAGAATAAGAAGGCTCGGGTTTACAACGGGGCCCACTGACCCTAGGCACAGGGTGCCAAACGTGCATGGATGCATGCTCTGGATTTTTTATGTTTTTAACCATGGATGCATGCTCTGGATTTTATTTTTTTAACCATGGATGCATGCTCTGGAATTCTACATGATTGTACATAGACTAGAATAGGACAAACCCTATTGCAGTGCACCTCCCTTTAAATTTGGAACTTGCGCCCTATGTAAGAATGGAATCGCTCCATAACTCATGCATGTTTTAAATTTGGAACTTGCGCCCTATGTAAGAATGGAATCGCTCCATAACTCATGCATGTTTTTTCTAAAAATGGAAGAGCACACTGAAAATCGGAAAGGCACTACCTATTACTAAACTGACAACTAAATCAATAACAACAACGAACTCTGGAAATATGCTAACATTGGCCCATGCATGCACCCTTTACCTCTCTACATATCTATAGCTTGCCTCCCAAAGTAAACTAGTGTTGCGCCATCATGAACACGCCCCTCTGTTGTGCACAAAACCCGAGGTATGATGGATCCACTGAAGTGTGCCAATGCTGTACAGATCTGCCATCATCGTTGCGCCATGCTGAAGGAGAACGTAGACTGAGCAACAGGGAAACTCTAACATAGACACACCTTCATACATTGGAGTGGTTGAACAGACCATCAGCGCCCCGCCAATCACGAGGGGAAGAAAAGTTAGGAAAGAAGCACACGAGAGGAAAGCTAAGCAGAATAAAGCGTTGGGATCCCAGTGTTCGCTAGCCAAGTGCCACTGAGGCTTTGCATCTTAGGTATGTTTTTTCGATGCATCTTTCTATGTATTCAATTTGTAAAACAGTGATCAAGTAGTCACGACAGTCAAAGAATGAAGCTCAGGAAGAAAATGTTAATCCTCCTCCCTTGCGTAAGGGGAGAGACAGGATCATGTCAGCTCATCTTACCCTTGTTGTATAGCTGTACACTTGTTGTATAGCTGTACAGCTATGGCCGCAACGCCCTATCTTTTTTAATTCAAATATAACAGTTATTGTTAAAAAAAAATCCCTTGGACCTCAAGACGCTATAAGCACTATAGGAGCTAATGGTTACAAGTAAAACATGCTCTGACAGAAAGTTACAAATCTTGCTATCAATCTTTCAGACTAAAGTTTGTTATGATCCAGTTTTTCAAATTCGTTTCCTTGACTTATTATTGTCATTGCTTAAAGAAGGAATCTCACTGGCAACAGTTAAAATGTTACTTTTAAGATTTGACTCCTCTTCTTAGAAACAAGCCTCTCCCCCATTGAGAGCATGGCTATGACTAGATACCTAATGTATAAGAACAAGTTAAACAACATGGAAGACAAGAGGCTACCTAAAATTGCTTCAAAATCAAGTCATAACCACCATCGACTCAA
>SNQJ01S0013148.1:21984-103200 GCA_010110895.2 Picea sitchensis
CGAATCCCGATATTGAACCAAGGATTGGCATTTCGCTAATGCAGGTTTCTGGAGATTTCTCATTGGTGGGAGATTAACCCCAAAATTTTTAAATTACGATAGTGGGTGTGTTACAATGCGTGTGATATGCACTCTCCTGGTGAGAAAAACCGATGTGAACATGCAACTGCTGGTGATAAGAACCGAGGTTTCCATGCATGAGTTGCCTCCACTAATCTAACTGAAGTCTAACTAAGTCAAAACTGAAAGGGGAAGGCTGTGTTACTGGATCCGCAGATCCGCGTTTCGGATCCGGATCTGCCCAGGATCCGCAGATCCACATTTCGGATCTGGATCCGCCCAGATCCGCCAAGGAGACGCTGAGCAAAGGTTTCCGATTTGCCTGGAAACGGATCCGCTCGCCTGAAAACGGATCCTCTCGCCCGAAAATGGATCCGGCTGCCCAGTGACCCCACACGCGTGGATCCCGAATTTTTTTGTCGATTTTAGGGCTTGAAGCCGCGGTTTTGGTTTTCAGGCCGGTTTTGAGAGAGCTTCCGCGCGGGTTTAGGGTTTCGCCCTCCGGATTAAAAGGGCCCAACCCCACTCCACAAGACAGCAACCGACCGACAGTCTCTTTGAGCAGAGTGCACTTGCAGACTCCAGAGGTGCGCGCGGGACCAGCTAGTATAAATAAAGGAGGCTAGCGCCTCATTTGTTCACTCACTCATTCACTCATCAAGTGCGCAAGTTTGGTAGCTGCAGTTGGGAGAAGAAGGAAGAGAGAGGCGCATTGCTCAGTGTTGGATATTCTCTAGTGTTTTGGTTTATTGTCTTAGCATTGTATTGGTTATTTATATTAAGGAAGTTTTTGCTGGGTTTTCTCCCCCATGAGGGTTTCCCGGGATAAATGTTGTGTATCTTGTGATTGTGTTTCTCTCAGTGATCCTACCTATGCTATTGTTATCTAGTAAATTGAAAAGAAACCTAATAATAGCTCAAAACTTAACACTTATATGCTACGACATTGGACGCACACGCTCAAGACCCCCTTGGGCTAGTTTTGAGTGGGTTCACATAGGCTCCGGATGGAGGTCAGGCATCAAATTCTGTAGGAGGACAAGATCTACCAACTATCACATGCAGGATATAGAGATAGTGGAACAATTCATTTTCAATGCCCATCTATTATGAGATACAAGGGTGATTTTATTACCTCTTTAGGGAGTTTCAAAACTCCCTCTCCATATTTTTCTGGTACCCACAATGTTGCATAGCCTTGTTCATGAGGGATGCACTTAGACTCTAATCTTCCACACTTCAGCAAACCCCCAACAAGACACTACTCAGACGATCACATCATTCTTTTCTACGCTCCTAGTAGACAAGGGCACCATGAGGCAACTAGATAACAACACCATTCAAGGAAGGTCCAAATCCATAAGACCCCAAGGGGCCCCTGTCCTCCGCCAGCAAGACCTTTGTGGAGTTGTCAACTTAGATCCTAAGACAACTCTCGCCTTTCCAAGAGGAAGTCCTCCACTTCTAGACGTCAGTAGCATCCTACTTCCTTGGGACACGGAAACATGTTGCGGACCAACTCTTCTTCCAACGCTTCCAAACAATCTTTTATCTTGAGTTTTTTCTCTTTGGCCTCAGATCATAGTAGAGACACATAAGAAGATAGATGACCTGTCGGAGAGAAACCTCGCCTCCTCTTTAAGCGATAGGTTCAAGAAGCGACAAGGCTTCTTCCCTTTCCCTTGTACCCTCTTTCAAGGAACCCCTCTAGGGCATTTGGCTTTTGGCCCTTTGCATCCCATGTATCATTCCAATGTTTCCAATACTAGTCTCTTACTCATAGAGATTAGATCTTAGAGTTGATATGTTTTTCACTTTTGGTTTTATATACTCCCATGCACTATATTGATACTATTTTACTTAGCAGTCCCATTGACATGTTTCTAGTCATTTGTTGGACATTAATAAAATTATCTTATCTCATCTTTTCCGAATCACCTCAAGAATCAAAGGGCTCACCAAGTCAGTTTCGATTTCGAGTCGTGCAAATTTGGTCCAAAATTTGAACCTTCTAAGTTAATTCTTAATGCTCAATAAGTATATGGGTGTCTCCAACAAGTTGTATTGGCCATACAATAAGCTTATATGAGGGAGAAGCTGAATGGCAATGTCAAGGAGAGGGTGTACATCAAAATTTGTCTAAAGGAGATACAAAATTATTAGCTTTCATCTAGACGTTTGTGGAAAACCATTTTTATGCATGCCCACCTTTACGACTAAGACTAGGACGCAAATCTAAACGCATTCCCAATGGTTCCTTACATACTACCAGAGCTAAATATATTAGTACACAGTTATTTTATGCATTGGTTTATTTACTTGATTAACTCTGGTTCAAGCATGGAGTCTGTCAACTGAAGTTCTACGACATAGATGCATAGTTTGTGAGATTATAACAGATTTAAAGCAGAAGTAAGAAAAAAAAACATATTTGAGTTTATGATTCATGCCAAAGTCTTCAGAGGAGCTCCGAGAAAGTATAATGCAAAATCAATCTCCTGAGTTCGCAGAGAAGCTCGTTTCAGGTGCCTGAGTTCACCAGTCTATGTTGTTATGCCCATGATGTGTGCTGCGAACCTTTTTTTAGCACAAAGAATTGAACTCAGTATAAAGTATTATCAGCAAGACCTGCTCATTATCAACCTCTCTGTGTCCTGGGCTCAAAGCAACTACACATTACCTTGAACACGAAACAAGCTCACCATATCACTTGGGATTCAGTCTCGGGACAGTACACAGTTCCCTTTACTTTCTATTTCTCACTGAGAGTGCAACATAGGTTGAGTAGCTTTAACGTAATAAAATAATGTTGACACTGCAGTATGCTAGGTAACATACTACAATAGGAATATACAACCCTACATGCAAGTTACGAACAGAAAGATAAAGGAATCTATTTAATAAAAAATACCAATAACTGATATCAGTGCTGGAGAAAGGATACATATATATATATATATATAAAAGCTCACCGTATCACTTGGGGTTCAGTCTCAGGGCAGTACTCCTTTCTACTTCTTACTGAGAGTGCAACTTAGGTTGAGTAGCTTTAACGTAATAGAATAATGTTAACAGTATGTGAGGTGACATACTACGGTAGGAACATACACACCCACAAGCAAGTTAAAGGAATCTATTTAACACAAAATAGATAAAGGAATCTATTTAACACAAAATATCAATAATAACTGATATCAGTGTTCGAGAAAGGATATATATAAAGTTTGAACTACACCTAATTGACAAATTTTCCTTGGAATCTATATATATAGAGAATCTATATAGAGATTTAAGGAAAATTTGTTAATTAAGTCTAGTTCAAATTGGGAGGAGAAATTGTTATTCTCCACACCTAAATTCAAACTCCGCTTGTATATGTTTCGTTTTTCTATATCTATATACAGATATAGTTATATTTGAAGGAAAATTTGTGGATTTAGTTCAGGTGGTTGGGAGGAAAAATTGTTATTCTCCCCACCCAGATTCAAACTCCCCTTGTAACATGTTTCGCTCGTTCTGAGCTAATTCGTTTTAAGGCTCTTCATGAGACATGAGGAATATCTCATTCTCACTTATGGGCTGGAAGGTGGAATGAGAAGTTATATGCAAACAGAAAAGTAAATAAATAAATAAAATAAACCCAAGGAAAACCTAAGGTATGTTTCTCCAGATTCATGGATGACATCCTCAATAAACACATTTGCATAGACTAATGCACCTCACCAAGGAGGATTTGATCGGGGCACATGTGAACATGGAACTAGTCAAATATCCAGCAACATTGGCAATAACCAGTTGAGCTAACCCCTTGAAATATATATAGCTGCAATTGTAATTTCCTCTCATATATTAGCCCATGAAAACCAAGATGAACTTGAAATTTCATAACCGAGATGATCAACCACAGAAATGAAATTTTAAAAGCCCAACACCCTTGCTTATACCCGGATCAAATTCGGATCAAATTATTTTATCAATTTTAATTCTAAGGGAATAAGTCCTATAAATCCAGGAAGGTCTCGAAGGCGAATAAAAAAGTAAGTAAACATATACACGCCAGACATAAGACTTGCACCACAATGCCTGTAAAAGTCATTGAGAAAATCAGTGTCATGTGTTGATATGTTGATATGGCAGTAACAACGTATCATGTAATTCCAATATTCAGCCAAAAAGAGGGGAAAGAGGAGGAAATACACCGTGTGGTTTAGGCAGGTCATAAGATCAATCCCTACGAAATGCCCACATCGATGGCAACGCGGGTTAAATCCCATCACAGGCTAGGATGTCGAATGCCCTTCCATTTGCATTGTCTTTTACCATGTGTTTAGCCAAAACTGCTTGTTCGGTTCAGGCTAAAATTGCAATATAATGCAGGCTCGCTGTTATATTCAGCATACTTAAACCCATTTTATTTTAATGCAGCTATACCACAAATGCCAGTCACTTACTTGAGCCAGATGTCTGTTCGCTTGAAGAAGCAGCTCAGGCCTTGGCCGACTTTCTACTCCACTCCGACCCTACTGTTACTCCTGCGACGAATACCCACCTGGGGAAAGAAAGATTTTTCACTTCTCCTCTGTTTCGGAACGTAGAGCTGGTGGTCACATTGCCCAGACAACCCGATCTACCGGTCGTTTGCAATCCCTTGCGGTGTGATTATCAGATATTATGTACAGGTCGCAGGTTCGATACGTGGCCTGCTAGAAGGAAGGAAGTCAGAATCTCACGTATTCACTGTAATGGAAGAGGGGGCAAATTGATTTTCGTGTTGGTTTGCGATAGCGCTGGGTTTTCGACGTTAAGGGTGCGATCACGGTCACATGGCACTGGTACTCTCTGTTATGCAACGACATTGTCATGTGAATTTGCGCTTCAGAGTCAATGTTTAAATTGGTAAAGCTTTGGTTGCGGATAAAGCTAATATAAATTGATGTTCCTTTTACCATTGGCTCATGTGGAATTATGTGGGAGCATTGCTAGAGTTAAGATATTGTTAATTAACAATATTAACAAATTTCATGTTTAAATCATGAAGAGGTCCCTTAATTAAGTTAGTGCGGCTTTATTATGGGTTTTGCATTAGTGGGTTTATTGTCTATGATTTGAAGTGTTGCCATTAGGAAGTGGCAATGCAAAGCCATGAATTGATATTCTCCTTATTAAAGAGGAACACTCACTTATGTAGAAGTATTATTTCGACAAAGACATTTTCAATGAATAAATCTCATGTTCAAACTTTGGAGTGGTCTCTTAACCATGCTAGCGTTGCAGCCTCACCATGGACCCTATAGGAATGGGTGCATTAGGTGTAATTGGAAGAGTCGGTGCTTAGCCTTGTTTGGGGTAGCAGTAAAAAACAATGAATTGATGTTCCCCTTTTTATGGGGGAGTGTTATCCCCATTTCCTAGGGATAACTAGGGAGATGATGTCTTGAGGCCCTCAGGTTATAGACATGGAGTACCGAGAGGCATATGGCTGACATGGTCCACTTGCACAGACAGAGACCCACCTCACCACCATAGATCTCAAGTTCATCATGAGGGTATCCACCACATCAGGTAGCTTCCAAAAGACAATGGGTATTGCTCCATGAGGTACAAGCCAGGTATTATGGTGAGTATCATTTCAATATTTGAGGCATTTGAGTTTGTTGCATTTAAAACTGCTTTTGATTATGTAACGTCTGCTTGGAAATTATGTTATTTTCCCTGTTTCACCTTGGTGGTTGACATTGCGCCCTAGTAAGTGGTCACCCTTAGGGATAGGTTTGCTACTGGCATGTCCCCTTTGACCAGACATCATGTTGCTCCCAACCATACTTGCCACTTTTCACACTCCATCCCCTCATCTCCTTATCTTTTGGGATTTTCGGGTGGACTGACCCAAGAAGGGATTGCCCCTCATTTCATGGGAAGAAGGGGCTAAAGGCCCAGGGGCTTGTAGCTGGCAAAAGATAAAAGTCAATCATGAACCTTCTAGATGCTCACCCAGGGATCCCGAGGACAATGGAATGTCTCTCATAAGAAACTGATGGGACCCATGAAAAATAACTAATACAAAATGCCAACCAAGGTGGAGCATGTGTGGGCAATGTTTCTCGTGCTTAGGTAGAAGCCCCACACATTGTCTTCAACTTGGGGAAACATGATGTGACCAGGGTAGAGTCAAGGCGGGAACTATTTTTCATGCTTAGGTAGAAGTCCCGCCTTGGTTTCAACCTGGAAACATCTTAAAAGAACAAAAGGCAATAAATTGGTTTGGAAAAAGGATGCATTGAAAACAAAGGTGTAGCACACCCTCTATAAAGGCACCCATAAATGAGACACTACGATCCATTGTATGTCATGAACCCCATGCCCAAAAGTCTTGCTCCCATCCATGTCACTTTATCCACATGAACTAGAGAGGGGTCCACTTGGGAAACACTCCTAAACTTGAGGTACAATTCACCCAATAGGTCGCCCTCTCAATCCTCCCATACCCAAACTTGGCAAATTGCATAGGGTCTTTGAGCACTTGTTTAGTTTGAGGAGGTGGTTTTTGATGCACATGTTTGGGTGGCTCTTTTATTGATTTGATTTACTTATCATAATGCATTTGACTTGAGATCCTTGGAGGGTGTATTCATTATCTTTGCAAGACCTAGTTGGTGGACAGTTTTGGAAGAACAAGCCTAGCTTGGGCTTCCTTGGGGCTTGAAGCCCACAGGTTGGATACCATGGCCCACACATTGGACGATGACAGTAGTCTTTGGAGGCCTAAGAGACACCTTGGAGGATCTATCCTAGCCCATTTCTTGTCCAACGTCTTGCTCTTGAGGCCAAAACATCACACTTGAGGAGCTTGACGTCACCCTAGGGCTAAGGTTTTGGTGGTGAAGGAGTATTGGCATGTTTTAATGGGAGGAGGCATGGCTTGAAGGAGGAAACCCTAGCGCATGAGAGGAAGGCCCTAAAAGGACCAATGACTTTCATCTTCAACTCCAACGACTTGCAAAAAGTGTCAAGAAGTCACCCTCGAAGAGGGATGATGTCACATTAGGGTTTCTTATGTGCATTTTTTAAAGTTAAATTTGAATTTGATAATGTAAGTGGAAAAGTAAGGGTTGTTGACCCCTTACTTTGTGGTTACCCTAAAACTAAGTGGAAAGACGCTTTTAGGAGGATTTGTATAAATAGATATCAAGCTCTTGTCATTTTATCATAACTCTCCCATCTTGGAGAGGATCCTTGGCTGAAATTTGTGCCCCTTTTGGGCAATTTTCTCTATCTCTCTTTGTTACTTGCTCATGTGATGGTTTGTCTTGGCTATTGGATGAAGAAGTAAGGCACTATCTTTCTTGGAGGCTATTTCTTGCTTTTATGGTGGATTTTTCTTGGTTAAAAGGAGTTTATCTTGTTAATGCTTGGACTAAGTAAGAGATCTCTCTTGTTATTGCTTCCTTTCTTGGTTACAAGGTTAATTTGCTAAGATTTTGGGGAGTATAAGGCCATACAACCCCACTAAGCCCATCATAATTGTCTTGGAATAATTTGTTGCACAAAGGAATACTAGGAGTAAAAGGGTTTACGCCCTCCTAGGGTTTTCCTTAGCTAGTCTTGCTTGCCTTGGGGAGTAAAAGGACTTACACCCCAAAGGAAGTAGCACAACTAGCTCTTTCATTTTTAAAGACTCCATAACCCAATGGTTAAGGCACTAATCTCTTGCATTGGAGAAATAAAATCAGTGCATTGGGATATGTAGAATTACAAGATATTGAAATTGTTTAAATTTGAATCTTTTTTGCATGTTAAAAGCTTGTCAAGGCCACTAGGGTGTCTTGTTTCTCCAAGGATTTATTGCTGCTATAATAACTTTAAGCTACAGCCATTAGGGCTGCGGCAAATCACTTTATACTTTCTAAATTTGCTCATGTTCTAACTATCGAATTTTGCTAGAACGTTGCCAAGTTAATCTACTAGTTAGTGTGCTTCTTTTTGGTGGATTACTTGCAAGTTTTGGTGGTTGGAATTTTCTGTAGTAACACTTGTTTGCTACAGCCATAAGGCGGCATAAATATCTCTTCAATACTTACATTAAACAACCTTTAAATGTTGCTAAAGTCTTGTGCTATCATACTTGAGTTTCACTAGTAATTGCTAGTTAGTCTCTTGCATATTTACTTGGACTTTTAGTGACTTTTTTAGCAGCTTTTCCATTTATTTCATTGTTGATTTATATCATTGTATATCGTTTCTAATTAGGACAACAAGCTTCACTTGTTTGTCCATTGGATTGTTGGGCTTGTATCTCATATTTTCTTGTGACTCGGGCATGTATAATCATCTTTTGTAGGTACTTGAGCTCTTGGAAACCATTGATCACTTTTGAGACTCCTTTCCAAGCCACTTCTCACTTAACAAATTGACCTATAGGGGCATCACTTCCATCATCTCATTTTTTGTCTCATTTCCCCCTAGGGTCACCCAGGACTCCCCCCTTGTGTTGGATTCTTTCATCACAAAAGCGAGGGGAGGATTTATCTGAGGTGACAATGGGAAAATCTTTCCACTGTTATCATCATCTTGTGGATTGGGTCGGGATTTTCCCAACCTACAGTTTGTGCAATAAAATTTTGGTGTTGTTTCTAGGGAGGATTTTGAATCCTCTTTCGTGCCCTAATGACACTTTGGCAAGCATCCTCCCAAATCCTTTACCCCCATCTTGTTTGATGACTCCGCTCTAAGGACATTCCCCTTCCACCCTTGATAAGATCTTCTTGGGGCTCATATGGAAACTCTACCTTCCAAGAACCCACCTTTCCCTAATTCCCCCCTTTCCATCCTTTGATGAGCCTTGATCTCATCTGGCGACTCCATTGGGGAATTTATCCAAGTGATGGAAATATGTCTCTATGGTGCTTTCATGAGGCATACAAAACCTTGGATGTTCAGCCTGTTTATTGGTATCCAAATAAATGCCCAATGAAACAGTTGATTCATGTCCCTAAGTTGGATGGTGATCCATCCTCAGTTGTTTCTCATGTTGTTGAGTTTGTTGAGTTCATCATACACAACATCATATAACAAGAAGATTTGATTGTGCGGTCGTTTCTCTTATCTCTTGAAGGAAGGCAAAGAGATTTGATTAGCCATTATTGTAGCCTTATTGGCATAGGGGCAGACCCAGGGTTCAACGCTTCAACAACGCACCAACAAAACCCTAACTACCGGCCCTTTCAGCAACACCTACGAAGCAGATGAAGTCTCACCCGAGGTAGAGTCAGGGGGGTTGCAAGACTCAAGTGTCTACAACCTAGCTGGGACATAGATCTGTGATCACAATACTTAACAGAGCACTTAACAATTAACATTCATTAGTCTTTTAACCCTTATTCACATCGCAGGTCAAACCCTTATTACAGAACAACACAATATTAATCAAGATCTAAGAACATCTAACCATTCAGTACCTAACATCCGAGCAGATCTAACATTCATTCATACCTAAAGCACTAAGCATTAGTAGATCTATCTATTGCACATCAAGATCAATGCACTAAGAAGATAAATACATAAACAACATAAACAACATAAACAAAGCACATCAACACAAGATATACGTGGTTCACCCCAGTGTGGGGCTACGTCCACCAATCTTCTTCTCTTCTTATTAGTCTCTTCCAATCTTCTTACATGCACCAAGCCAAAATGCCAACTCTGCATAGGACAGGAGCTTTACGCACACCTCTCCAGATCCTCCTTCCCCGAGTTAGATCAAAGCACAAAGCCCTACACAGTCTGTGCACAAAGTACATACAAAACATTTGCACTTAGCTCTACAAGCCTTAACACATATTCTTACACATAGCTAATATTAGCACTAAGCCATCGACTCTTTAGGTCTATTTCTTATATCGCCTAGCTACTTATTTATACATTATAAAAGAGGACTAAGCATGGGTAAACCCATGGGTTGACATCCCATACTTGTTACATAAACCCTAAAACCCAAAAAGCCCACAAAAAGGGCGAGATCCCATGATCTCCACTTCGCCTGGGCACTCCATCTTCAACTAGCCTGCCGAAGTCCAAAAAATAGTCAAACATGACCAATGTTCTCCCAAAACTTGGTCGAGGGCCAACAGGCCCCCAACACTCACCTGTGACTCGTCCCAAGTCACTCTGATTTGGGCAATATTGTTTCGAAGGCTTTGAGCTTAGCTCGAGCTCCCTCGACTTCCTACTTTGCTAGAGCCTCCTTCTCTGCGAACTTATGAATGACTTGCTCCGTGATAGACCCTTCCAGGTGTTGTTCCACTGCTGCGACCACTTGTTCCAGCTATGATCCTTGGCCCTCGATTTCTTCAAAGAAGGTGTAGGCTTCGTCCTACACTGGCTGGAGTCGTTGTGTCACCTCCATCACTCTACTCTAGATAGTAGTGACATGTTGTTGAACTGCGCATTGCTCCTACGATCTCTTCATTTTCTCAATGGTCATAAGCCGCTTCAGCTGCGCTTGCACTGTCGATGCCTGATGCTTCGCCTCTTTGAGTTGTGCCTCCAATCTCCTCAGCTTCGGGTCTTCTACAAGGCACTCATAAGTCTGCGCACATTGGTTACTGAGTTGCTTGCATTCTGAGGCTAACATCTTGATTCTTTCTACTGTGCTCCTGGCAGTTTTTTCCCTCTGATCTCTTACTTCTTGTAGGGTGCTAGGCACTGCTTGCAGTGCTAACTCGACTACTCTTTCTTAAAGCTGTTGAATGGCCTCAACGAGCTTCCCCACTTAGCTCTCAGTTGTCTCTTCTTCCATCTGAGCCAATCCTGGCACAGAGCGAAGTGCTCTGGTTACTGCCTCTCTAACCCTCATCTTCTCTACGAGCAACTGGTCTTTCTCTTTCTGGATCTGCTCTCTGTCCTCTTCGAACTTTGCTTTAAGGTCATCTTTCTCTTTCTGCGCAACATGACGTTTCTCTATGGATTCCTCCTTTGCTTTCTTCAAGGCCTCTGTGGCCTACTCTTTTTCTTCCTGTACTCGATGAAGGAAAGCCTTTGTAGCACCTGCTATCTTTCGCAGTTGGGTGGGCTCATCCCCTAATTTTACAGCTTCTGATGATGATAGCGCAATAGACACTGTGCGGCTCAAATAGAGAGCTTGATGTACCCCCTTCAGCTCCGCCTCGATTCTATCATACATTGTCTCCTGCTTTGCTTCGTTTTGTTGCAAAATATCCTCCGAAGCATCTGCTACGGCTGCGACGATGAGGTCAATATCACCCACTATGAGCACATTCTGTGACTGAGGCTTATTGGCTTGGGATTTCTTCCGTGTTGAGGGTTTCTTCGGAGAAACCTTTCGTTTCTTTGACATCTCAGCCTTTGAAGGGGATCCTTCAACGGTGTCACTTTGCCCTCTTCTTGCTTGTCTTGTTCCCCTCCCTCTTCTTGGTTTACTTCATCACCTCCTCCTCCTCCACGTGAGTTAGGCGCAGTTTCATCCTATGCATTGTTTATCTCCTGATCTTCTTCCTTCTTTTTCTTTTTCTTAGCACTGCTCGGTCCATCCCACTCAATCTTGGTGACCATAGGACTTCCAATGAGGTCGGGGTCAGAGAAGTATGCATCTCCAACTGGTACAAGGAATTCTGTAGGTCATTCCTTGGTTATCTCCTCCATATATTCCTCAGTCAATTTGTAGTAAGACTGCAACTCCTCCTTGTTTCGTCCCCACACGTGGTGATATATATGAAGTGTCGGTCTGCGTGGAACTTCATAAGTGGTATGAACCTATGGAGTGTATTTGGCATCATTCAGGGGAAAGATTCAATGGTCCGCGTGAGCTGTAAGTAGTAAGTGTGGAAGACAATGTTCGACTGCCACTGCTTTGTCGTATCACTTGTATACCACAAGGTAGTGAACCTCGCGGCCAGTGGTTCTGACGGTTCGACTTATGGGAATGTCGCTCCCTCCGGCATCTCCCAAGCGACAAATGCTATAAGAATGAGTAACCAACTGAAGTGGAATTCATAGCCTTGGTCCTCCGCTTCGCGATAGTTCTTCTCCAACTCATTGACAAGGTAGCTCACCCAATTCATCTGCATTCCCTTGACGCACTTCCCTATGAGGTCGATGACGAACCCCGTGACCTGCGTCAGTCTGTTCTTCCTGACGAGCTTGTCAGTGATCAGCTGACAAGCTAGGTGCACTGCACCATCTTGAATGGAGGCTACCTTGTAGCCTCGCTTCCCCTTCTCCACATCGTCGTAGGTTTCCTTTATACACTGCGCTAGGGAGCGATCTACAACTTTCCCTGGATAGAACTGGTGAGGGTCTGGTCCCTGCACGCTCAATCCAAAGATCATGTGGATCAGTGTTGGATCCACAGTCACGCGCCTATCTAACCAGAGATAATCTCCATAGTAGCACAACATGAGGAGTTTAACGCACGCGTTAACCTCCTGATGGTTGTCGAAGTGGGGTATCTTCATGACGTTGAGGATGGTGGACCTCACAATCTCCTTAATCCATGGTTGGGGGATTATCTTTGGCCTCTTCCTAGTCGTCTTTGTCAAGTACCTATGTGGTGCAAGCAACACATAATTCTTCCTATCTCTTAGGTTAAAGTCATTAATCTTAAGATCAGGGATCAGTCCTAGCTGTGGTCCAACTGTGTGTATCCCCTTTGGGCAGTACGCATTGATTAACGTGTACTCAAAGTCACACAGGACGTTGTCGTGACTAACCATGCTAGCCAGAGGTGGGATGTAGTCGGGCAAGACCGACGGGATCAACTTCACGTTCGCCAGGTCATTGCAGTGCTTGCTTCTCTTCTCTGTCACAGTTCAGGATGGCCCAGATCGACGTCCAGTCGAGGGGGATGCTTGCAATCCTCACGTCGATGAGGCTTGAACTCCCGTGGACACAAATTTCTCAACCATAAGGTATATTAGGATCTCCTCCACAGACTTCTCTATTGCGCTAAGGTCGCCCGACATGCACGCTCGTGATCAAATATCTCGGGTAGGCAAACAGATACTCAAAGTAAGCAACAGGTGGTGAGGTCTCAAAAGCACAACATGATAGCAATCAGTTCTTTGTTAGCTCAGATAATCACAGTTTGCAAAAAGTGGTCCTGGTGAGGCATTTGACGGATTAAATAAACAATGTCGTAATGAGTTCCTCCAACGGATCGAAAAGCCTCAATCAATACGATTCCATCCATTATGGCGCGGTTTCAATGGTCTCATGGTGATATTTTCCACAATAAATGTGTTTCTAACCATTCTGGAGCATCATTCGAACGGTCGGGACGCCTCCAACGGTCATATAGCTTCGTCGTGGCGAAGTGCCATTCTGCGTTGTTCTGCTATTTCGGCAAGGTTCAATTTCTACAAACTTGCTTCATGCGAAGTCTTCACTGGAACCTCCTGCAGTCTTTCTAACTTTTCTTTCTTCTTATTGAGCTTTTTGGCCTTCTTCCCTGTGATCTGAGTTTCTAGATTCCTCTTTCCATTTGTATTTTTATCTTTTCTTAGCATAATAACTTCACACTGCTGATGTTCTCTCAAAAGTTTCGCATGCAATATCTCTTCTCTTACTACTTATGGGGTAGTTTCTCTTCTCTCCTGCATGGATAGGTTCTTTAAGCCTTCTTGTGTTCTTTCAACTTCGACAACTAAGTTTATGGCCCTCAGTTGCTTTGACTTGTCCTCTTGTTCTGGTACTAGTTGCGCTATTTTATCGGCTATGAAGTCCCTTAATTCTTTCTTTTTCTGTTTTGTGGCTTCCTCTTCTGCTTTCCTCTGGATCTGATCTTCCTTAATCCAAGTCTTTCCTAACAAAAGTGTAAAAGGAGCGTTGTTCTCAACAAACTTAATGACCTCAAAGTCTTCTTCAGTCGATGCTCCATGAGCAACCATAGGTACATGAGTGAGTCTTCCACATAGGGTTATCATCTTTCCTTTAAACAAGCCTATCTCTCCTAATGAAGGAATCATAGCAGGATTTCCCAAAATTTCCCAAGTACTTTATGGCATAATGTTCACCTATGTTTCCTCATCCAAGACACAGTCTATGTCGAAGTCTCCTATTCTTATTTCTATGCACTGCTTTTCTTTTAAGATCTCTGGTAAACTGATGTCTCTGTGATCATTCAATGTTTCTTTCAATTGTAATAACATAGTCTCTAATTTTGTCTGATTCTCTAACACATCCTTAGTTTCTTGACCTTCTTCATGGTTTGCTTGTCTCAAGTTCATCTTTTCAACTTTATCAATCATTCGAGGGCAATCCAAAACCTCATGACCAACAGATTTACAACAAAGACAAATAGGACCTCTACCAAGGCATTCTTTAGCAAGATGTCCCAGTCTTCTACAGTTATAACACAATGTCAATCCTCTCTTTCTCTTAAACGATCCCCAACCTCTCCTATACTGTGCACTGGGATCACAATGATGGACTTACAATCTGCAAAAATTCTTTCTAGGGTCCTGCATCCACTTGTTAGTCCAAAATTCTTTCTATGCATAGGAATAACATACCTTTCACTATTTCTATCAAATCTATTCAGATCAAATCTTCTTTCTTCTAACTGTGCCCTAGTTTTTAGACTAGGACCAAATCTATCAAACATACCTAGATCCATACTTTCAAAGTAAAAATTTCCACTTATCTTACCTTTACCAGAGCACAAAGCTTTAAGATCTTACCTCTTTCTTCAGATCGGGCTTCCTTCTCTTAGCACAGAGCTTTGCAAGTCAAGTAGAATACTGCGTACTACAACAACAGATCTACGCACAAAGCTATCTCTTTTCTTCAGTTCCCAGCAATCACAGTTTCAGGTCCCGACAACGGAACCATTTGTGGGCATAGGGGCAAACCTAGGGTTCAATGGTTCAACAACGCACCAACAAAACCCTAACTACTAACCCTTTTGGCAACACCTATGAAGTAGATGAAGTCTCACCCGAGGTAGAGGCAGAGGGGGTTGCAGGACTCAAGTATCTATAACCTAGCTGGGACACAGATCTATGATCACAATACTCAATATAGTACTTAGAAATTAACATTCATTAGTCTTTTAACCCTTATTCACATCGCAGGTCAAACCATAATTACATAACAACACAGTATTAATCAAGATCTAAGAACATCTAACCATTCAGTACCTAACATCCAAGCAAATCTAACATTCATTCATACCTAAAACACTAAGAATAAGTAGATCTATCTATTACACATCAAGATCACTACACTAAGCAGATAAATACATAAACAACATAAACAACACTGCACAAAGCACATCAACACAGTATATACGTGGTTCACCCCAGTGTGGGGCTACGTCCACCAGTATTCTTCTCTTCTTATTAGTCTCTTCCAATCCTCTTACATGAACCAAGCCAGAACGCCAACTCCACATAGGACAGAAGATTTGTGTGCACCTTGTCAGATCCTCCTTCCCTGAGTTAGATCAAAGCATAAAGCCCTACACAGTCTGTGCACAAATCACTTACAAAACACTTGCACTTAGCTCTACAAGCCTTAACACATCTTCTTGCACATAGCTAATATTAGCACTAAGCCATCGACTCTCTAGGTCTATTTCTTAGACCGCCTAGCTACTTATTTATACATTACAAAAGAGGATTAAGCATGGGTAAACCCATGGGCTGACATCCCATACCCGTTACATAAACCCTAAAACCCAAAAAGCCCGCAAAAAGGGTGAGATCCCGCAATCTTCGCTTCGCCTGGGCGCTTCGTCTTCGACTAACCTGTCGAAGTCCCAAAAATGGTCAAACACGACCAATGTTCTTCCAAAACTTGATCGACGGCCAACAAACCCTAAAAGTATTTTTTCTTCAATAATCCTTATCCAAGATTTCCTCGAGCATTAGGGCCCTAGAAATTAGAAGCTCGAAGATACTATTCAAGACCTTGAGAATGTTCTTTGGGATGCTTGTTTCTTTCATATCTTATTGAAGGTTTGAAGGAAATACTTCTTCTAAAATATAATGAAAGCACAGTCGAGGAAGAAGAAATTAAGGATGATAGTAATGAGAAAAAATTCAAGTGCCTTCTGTTTGTGTGCATATTGGCCTTTTGATTATTTTGGTGTGCTCTTTGATTACTAATTGGCCTTAGGATTTGATTTTTATATCACAAGTCTTGATTCATCGTGGAGCCAGACCAACTTCCCCGCAGGTCTTGCCTCTTGTTACAATTACCACCGCATTTTGAGTCTTTTCCTTCTAAAAGGCGTAAAGTTATCAAACGTGGTACACACACCTCCACTTATCAGACTTGTGATCATACAAGGATGAGTACTAAATCAAGTCAAAAAGATACTAGGAGTCCTTCAACTCCCATACCCACTATAGTTAACAATACTCCTTTGACACCTTCAACCACTATGGTTGTAGTGTCAGAGGTTTCTATCATCACACTTGTTCGTCCTATAGTGAATACTCAACCTATAGCCATGACACCTTTTGGGTCCCTTTGTCATTCATTGGGCTATAATATTCAGTCCATCTCTATGGCCTCTAGCCCTTTTTCTTATGGTATGTCAGATTTCACATCACAATTTTCATCCTCCATCCCTACGGCTAGTTCGAATACTAGTATTGGACTTGGTTGCATGCCTCCTCCACATACTCCATTCTCATTTGGTGGTTCTCATGTCCCACAAATGATTCCTACACTTGGAGGCCTTCCTCCTTTTCACCCCGGGTCTAATCCTAGTTTTAATGCTCCTGGATGGAGTAACCAACCTGGCGGACAAGATACTGCTCATGTTTCGTCCTTTACACCCACCTCCTCTGTATTGATTACGACCAATACGTTTGGCATGACGAATCCACCTTTATCCTCTAAGTTCACACCTAGAGGAGGTTAGTTTCATACCTTGGGAAACCCCTAACCTAGAGCCACTCTGGCTAGGGGAAGTTTTTACAACCCTCATCAGAACATTCCTATTGGAATGGTGCCCAACCAATCCTCATGAATTAGTTTGGAGGAGGGTCTTACAATCCCGAAAAGGACCATGGTGCTTACCAAAACTCTGGATGGGTTGTGATTCCCCAACAACAATTTTTCCAGGGAGCTTGGAGCCAGATGTCGCAACCCCGTCTCCCTTTTCTGGCCACGCTCAATATGTCATACATGTCTAAGTTAATGAATGACCCCATGTGTCATGATCTGACATGGCCCCCCGTCCCCACTAAGCTTCCTTTAGATATTCCAAAATTCGAGGGTAAAACTGGTGAGGATCCTGGTGATCACATTACCACTTTTTACCTTTGGTGCTCTTTGAATTCCCTAAATGACGATTCTTTTCGGTTAAGATTGTTTCAACGCACCCTCACGAGGGTCGTTGTGAAATGGTATATCACGCTACCCATGGGGACATACAGAACTTTTAATCAGATGGTTTTAGTCTTCCTCAACCACTTCCAATTGTCGGTTCATTACGATGCTAGCATATAAATTCTGTCGACCTTTCGTCAGGACAAGGACACTCATATCTCGGATCACATACATGACTGACGTAGATGGAAGAGGTTGATCAAGGCCTACATACCCCCAAAATTCTTGCTAGAGTGGTTCCTTAAGTCTCTACAACCTTATATTTCAAAGGATGTTTCTACATATGGGATTACATCTGAGAAAGAAGCAATTTTTAAAGCCCAACAACTAGATCTTATATATGCTTAGTCTGGGATGTTATACGAGATTCTTCCAGATGCACCAAGGTCAAACTATGACCCTAGAAAAAAGCTCGGGCCTCATGCTGATGGCATTGTAGGCTCTGCCAATGTGAAATATGTAGAGTCAGTGACAAGCCATTTGAAAGAGTTGTCTCTAAACTAGTCAGTAGGAGGGCCAACTTCATCTGTGTCCTCCACTCCCACTCAGTCGGTGGATGTACATTCTGTGCAATTGTCGACCAACCTGAATGGTAACTAGAAACTAGGAGGGAATAAGAAGAAAGGATGTGGTAATAATCGTACGGGTGGGAAGAATAATAATAAACCCAATGACCATGGTAATAATGAGAAGTTGAATAATAATGGTGGTGAGAGCAAGAAATAAAGGCGGAAGGTGAAGTTTCCTTGTAAGCTTTGTATAGACGTCCACCTTACCCATTTATGCCCCAAACTTGTGGAAGTTGTGAGGCTTTTGTCCCTACCACCCGTTGTGTTGACTAATCCTTTTCCACATAATCAACACTTGGCCTCGAGCTCCTCAAATGATGGAAATGTGGTGTGTGAGAGTCAAAACCCATCGACGCAAGATGATGATCATTTATGCATAAATATGGTTAAATCTAAGGTTAATGTAGACACTCAGTCTTGTGATTACAGTTCTCCACAAACTGTTCCTAGTCTAGAGTCTCCCCCTCCTCCAGAGATTCCCTTACAGATCAAAAAACCAGATCCCCCGCCTCATATTCTGAAAGGATTACTCAAGCGCTCTACCCACAATCCTAATGCTAGAGTCGCCAAAAATTACTCTATTGTTGATTTTATGGGTTAAACCCCTTGTGCAATGTTGGCTCTGAAGGTACTCTAGACGTGTCCTTCACAGATGAATGTTTTTCTATCTGTGTTAGGATCTCTAGATCTTTGTGGCTTGAAATTTATCAAGTTTGACATCACATATGTGAAGCCTCGCTTGCTTTACCATGTGGAATTCCAAATCCATGTGGGTTACTCAAAGTATACCATCAAACGTATTGTTGTTGATGAAGGTGTTGCAACATGTGTGATGTCTCTGGTCTGTTGGAAAGCCCTCGGATTTTCGACCCTTTCTCAGTCTCCGATCATGTTGACTGCTTTGACGATCGTTCCTTCCTCCCTCATGGTATTCTTCCTACCTTTCCGGTCCAGTTAGGTGGGAAGACAATAGAGGTGGATGTCGAGGTGGTTGATGCACCCATTGATTATAACTTGTTACTAGGACACAACTGGACTTATGCTATGATTGCAATCATATCGTCCATCTTCCGCACTCTTTACTTTCCTCACGATGGGAAGATTGTGACGATCAACCAATTGTCCTTTGCATATGCTAGCCCCAATGCATTTGTTGGACCGTCAATCACCGTGATCAACAATTCTTAGCCAGCAACTAAGAATATCAGTGTCAGAATGTATTCATCCCTTATGGGTACCTTCGAATTCATGGCAACGATTCATCATATATACACCATGTCGAGTAGGCTCGTTTCGTCAGAGAGGTCCGTTCCTCTCCGCACTTCCTATTTTAACAATCCTTGGACCCTACCTTCCTCGACCGTGTCTTGTGAAGGTCAGTCACATTTTGGAATGGCCATGCCACTATCGACAATAGAGATTGTGTATCAAGTTATTCTTAACTCTTCTATCGATCTAGATCCTTTTACCTCTCAGACAGACGAGGAGGATCATGTTCTAGAGCTCATGTAGGCCACTTCGTCATCTTTTTCATGTGACTGCCTTGATGAGAATTTACCTTCAGATGAAGCTATCATAAAGGCCATGAATGGTTCTGACAGACCCTTGGATGATATGCATCGTTGCTCTTATTTTCTCCCAGAGCTTGCTAGAATCAAACAAGATGATTTTAGATCTACTTTGAGCGAGATAGTCAATCATGTTGTAGTTCCACTTGATACACACGACATTTATGATGAAGGCACATGGAGATTATCTCCCCTACCATCACGATCGATATCTCTCGTATCCCTGACAAGGTTTAAAATGTATACATCGGTGCAAATTGTTTGCCAGAAGAAATTATGATCTACACCGAGCTCTTCAAGGAATTTCGAGATGTATTCGCTTGGTCATATGAAGAGATGCCAGGAATAGACCCTTGAATTGTCGAGCATGGGATTAAAACCTACCCAGATTCTAAGCCTATTCGAAAACAACTTAGAACTACCAATCCTATGAAGGCCCCTGCTATTAAGGTAGAGGTAGAAAAATTGCTTAATGCTAGATTTATCTACCTGATTCCCTTGATTGAATGGGTATCCAATCCCGTTCTTGTGAATAAAAAAAAAGGAACCATCCGTGTATGAATGGATTTTCGTGACCTGAACAAGGCATGTCCAAGAAACAACTTCTTGACAACCTTCATTGATCAAATTCTCGATGAATGTGCAGGAAGTGAAGTTTTTTCCTTTATGGATGGATTTTCAGGCTATAACCAAATTTAGATTAAACCCGAGGACCAACATAAGACGACATTTATTTTCCCTTGGGGTACTTTCGCATACCGAAAGATGCCTTTCGAACTTAAGAACGTCAGAGCAACCTTCCAATGAGCTATGACCTTCACATTTCATGATTTGAAGCATATAGTCGAAGCCTATCTCGACGATCTTGTTGCTCACTCTTGTAAGAGAGTGGATCACCCTAAACACCTTCGACTAATTTTTGAAAGATGTCGCCATTATCACATCCGGTTGAACCCTCATAAGTGCATCTTTTGCATTAGGTCAAGTTGACTTCTAAGATTTTTAGTCTCTGAGTCTGGGATCATGGTAGATCTGTTAAAGGTTGAGGCAATACTTCGATTGCCTCCCTTGCGCACCATTCGTCAACTTCAAGGTTTACAGGGGAAAGCTAACATTTTATGATGGTTTATAGTGAACTATGCCAATATTACTAAGGGTTTCACGCATCTCTTGAAGAAGGAAACTCCTTTTATCTGGGATGAGTGAGCCCAGGAATCCTTCGAGGCTTTGAAGAAAGCCTTGGTATCAACGCCTCTGCTGAAGTCTCCAGACTACAATAGAGATTACTTGATTTATGTCACCACGTTCAAAGAGAGGATTAGTATGGTGTTGGTTCAAGAGGATGATGAGCTCTGTGAGCACGTTATTTACTATCTTAGTCAAAACTTAGTCAGCCCTGAACTCAAGTATTCTCATGTTGAAAAGCTAGCTTTGGCTTCTGTGCACGCAGTACAACTATTACAACACTGTTTATTGCTTTACAAAACTACTATGGTCGTTGATGTCAATCCATTTCAATACGTCCTTACGAGGCGTATCATGGGGGGGGGAGTACAATAAGTGGATTGTCATTCTACAAGAATTTGATCTCGATTTCGCTTCTGCGAAATCTAAAAAATCAATAGTATTTGCAGAGTTAATATCCAACTTCCCTTGGTTGGATGAGGATGTTATTCATGTTGATTATTTTGCGGATGAACACATCTTCCTTGTATCATCATCAGACCCATGGTATGGAGATATTGTTCTCTATATTCAAATGTTAAAGTTCCCTCAAAATCTCTCACGAGATGACCGACGATGTATACAATACGAAGCTAAGAACTACCTTATTGTTGAGACACTCTGTATTGTCGAAGACTAGACAATATCTTACGTCGTTTTTTAACTCACGAAGAAGCCAAGTCTGTTCTAAATGACTTCCATAGTGGGGCTTGTGGTGGTCATCTATCCGGGCTTGTGACAACCCAAAATATTTTGCGAGCTGATTATTTTTGGCCATCTATCTTTAAAGATTGCATCGAAGCAGTTAAGAAGTGTCACCCCATTGAGCACTCAACACACCCTAAAACGATTATGTCATTTTTTCACTGTTTGGGTACCACTTGATTTTTGCGCTATCTGAATTCGATTTCCTTTTGAGAAAATGTTTTGTCTTTGCTTGTTCTCCTGACTCTCGTTAGCTATTCAAGATTTTCTAACTTATGAAAACCCCATGAATCTAAGAGGCTTAACACATATATAAGGAAAAACACAGCCAAAACACTTCACCCGATGCGCTCAAGATTCGACATCGAAAGAATTAAGAGGTGAAAAGAATCACTTGAAAACCTTGTGTCGTTGAGTGTTGGTATTCACTAGTATCGGCGAAAGGAAAGATTTTGTTTCACGACAAGTATCACCTACGGACATCGCCGATAGTTGATCCCCTTCGGCATCAGTAAAAGGCGAAGGGAGTAAATGTTAAGGAAGAAAGAAACAATAGCGCCGATAGATGATACCCGACGTGCTTGTCGGAATCAGAGAAAACCAAATCGCGATGAACATTTTGAGCATGCTAAAGAGTTTTCATCGATCACCAATTCCTGAAGCATTTCGACATCGGGAGTTTTCGAAGAAGCTAATCCAAAGAAAAATATGTGATAGGTTTATCCCCGATAGCTGACCCCCGATACCTTTTCGACATCGACGATCCCCATTTTAGTTTAGAACGCAAAACTTGAAGAAAGTCCCGACTTCGATTGATACTCGCGAATTAAGTCACCGGTCTTCAACGCCACGTGTCTTTGCCAGATTGGAGAAACGTATGACCCAATTTTAGCCCGAGTCATTCTTGGTCCCCTAAATCCAAGTCACACCTCCGAGACAATTTTTCCATGCCAGCACCGTATGATGAAATCGATCGGTGTCAGAGGTTTTTCACAGAAGGATATCAACGAAAACATCCATAACACATCATCGATCCTCGATCCCTGATCCACCCACTAAGAAAGTGACACGATGGGACGTTTTAGCACTAGATACGAATAGATTTGGAGCTTTCAAGGAGTTAATTAATACCAAATATCGCATTAAGTTAAGACTTCATGTACGAATCAAGACAACCATTTGAAACTACCGATAAAACACATCACCCCCTGGGCCTCCGTCATCAACCCACAATGAATTTAAGTTGCAGAGATTTGGTGACAGATTTGTTTAAATTCCACTCATCACCTGAATTAAATGGTTGATACGACAAGGTAAGTTCTTCCCCAATTTAAATTCTCTTGAGCTATTGTAAACGAAACCATTCCGCGCGCAAAGGAGTTTTAGAGCATCCATAGAAGTGAAACGAGTGATTCAAAAGCTGCAGAGATCCCGTGAGTAACAAATAACCAGGTTTAGCAAACTTTACAGGTATGTACCAGTCTGTGGATAGTTCATGCTTGCACTTTATTTATATATCTTATCCTGTGTTTCTTTGTATGCCATCTCTAAAATATTTATTTCGATTGCAGGAACAATGCCTCCAAGAAAGAAAACCACTAGGCGATCGTTGAGGGTGCCCAAGCTGAAAGAAACAGAGGTAGGAGAAGGCTCTTCTCCGGGGGCCACAAAACAATTAGAATTCACTCCAAGACTGGAACCAATCATTATAACATCTACAAAGAAGGTTTTCACTCAACTGACGACCTTTGGAGACACATAGGCAAGCACCAGGACCAAGGCAATACTTGTTGTAGGTGGGAAATCCCTCCTACGGACTAGCACTAAGGGTTTTATCATGCATGCAGAAATGACCTAAAGATTCTTACTTTTTACCATCATCCCATGCCTAGACCCCCATTACTCATATGTAAATACAAGGCTCAAGAGATTAAGTTGATGTATCTTATTCTTCCTGTTTGATGTCGATCCATTTTCGCGCTTGGTCGTTCTTTGACTGCAACTCTCCTCCCAATGCTGACCTGCATTCACTAAAGACAAACAAAGAACTCCACATGCATTTGATCTATGAACTAATGGGTTAGTGATTTAATCAATCATACAATCAATATTCCAATAATGACAATCTCATATGGCGGGACGAGAAAAACAATTCTTTTATTAACTTCACAATGATACCTTACAATGATAAAGTCGGCTACTACTCCTCGATCCTGGTCCTGGGCTCTTTTTCCACTGTCTTCCAACTTCTTTGCTCTATACTTCTCTTTGCACAAGGATGGCTAAAGGTTGGGACAAAGGGAATGCTCAATCGGGTATAGTTTCTTTACTATGATTCTCCTCCTTTCAAATGGGACCCCTAACCCTTCTTTTATAGGCTAGAAGAAGCTAGGTATTTGGTCGAGTGACTGGCCATGCATGGCTGAAAGGTTTAGTTAACTTACCCAAAGCTATGTGTTCCATCAACAACTTTCCTTTTTCTGTGCTTTTGTAGGTACACGCAGGCTGTCTTGGGTTAGCTAGCGTGTACACGCGTGCAGTAATGGATCAGGGCGTGTGGGCCTTTATAAAAGGGGTTTTTAAGAAGAGTTGTTCAACAATGTTTTGGCAAAGAAGGAATCTGAGATGGCATGATGCCAGGTAATCATGTCTAGTGCAAATTAGGGTTATAACAGATGGACCCTAATGTGTGAGTTCAGAAGAGCATCTGATGGCCGAAATACATTAACAATCTTCACCAACGTTCCAAACAAGTGAGCCCAGGGACCAGAAATCGGGAGGTGTCGTCTGCAAAATAATAATTGTCTCATAGAGGTGGGCATACCCATGCTCGAGATAAAATAAAATCATGGCTACCAATCAAATACAATGTAGATCCATGTCATATAACTATATAAAGTGTAGCCGCGAACAATACACAATAGAGCCACATCTCGAAATAAAAAAGATATACATGTAGAGTATCCATCTTCTAGAAGCTGATAAGGCATGATGGCTGGAGATGAGGTCTTCAGAGCTCGAGCAACAACTTCAAAATCCTCAAAAC
Source organism: Picea sitchensis (assembly GCA_010110895.2). Taxonomy (NCBI): domain Eukaryota; kingdom Viridiplantae; phylum Streptophyta; class Pinopsida; order Pinales; family Pinaceae; genus Picea; species Picea sitchensis. Next base: position 46,515 of record SNQJ01S0013148.1, read on the forward strand.
TTAGATAGGAGTGTAATATGAGTGTACGACTTCACTACCCAGAGGTCTTCGACAACTCGTCGGTCATGGACTAGAGAATCTTGATTATTAGATTGAAAGCTTCATTGATTTCGAATAAAGACTTGATTGGACTTTTGGGATGGCCGGGCATGAGGGCAAGAGACAAACTGTAGAGGGGTCGACTCAGGCTTGGTAAAAACTTCCCTTGGACAATAACACGACAAATGATGAGATTCAGGCATCATGGCATTAACATAAGTTCACGAGGCAGGAGGCAATGCAAACTCTCCATATGTTTGGAAGAATAACCAAACGGAGGAGGACACAACTCAATCTGGAAGGAACAGATTCCTAAGGTCATGTTAAATCCCAGGGCTTGACGGACAAACGGAAGGATGTGCTTTATCCAAGGGCGACTCATTGTGCTGCCAATACAAAGAAAATACTTTTCCCTTCCTCTTTTTCGGGTATATTTGATTTTTTTTGTCTTTTTCAATAACGTTGGAAAGCTTGAAAAAGAATAAAAGAATGCTACGTTACAAAGGAGGATCGAGTGTCACAAACATACTAGTTCCAAGCGCATGGAACACAGGGATGATTAAGGCAAAGGGACATATGCAGGAAAAGGACACTCGGGAAAAATCCTCCAGGGGCCAAAGGTGTCAAGACGCAGAGGCAAAGTGCTACAAGGCTTGTGTATAAGGCATGCTTTAAATGGTTCAGTTGAGAGCAACATGGAGTCGGCATTAGGCCAAAGACGTAGGTATGCAAACGCGGTTAACAAAACACACAATGGTAACTTCCTTCGATGTAAGTTTAACGAGCCCAGAGAAGGTAAGCTCGACAGTTTTTCATATTTAGAGAGTCTGAAAAAATGTAAAAGGAGACTCCAATGGGGTACCTTTTTCGAAGGTAGTCTAGTCGGTTTGAAAAAGGGGTAACCTAGCACCGACAAGATGTCTATTCAAAACTATTTTAATGAGTGTGATAAAGACAAGATCACTCGACCATTTTTTCATTTTTAAGGAGTCTGAAAAAATCTTAACTATGGACTCCGTCAGGGGTGTTCTTCTGGATCATTTTAACGAGTGTGAAAGAATAAGGTCACTCGACAATCTTTTCAATTTTAGGGAGTCTGAAAAGAGCTTAACTATGGATTCCATGGGGGTTCCTTTTTCGTACATTTAGTCCCTCAGGCTCGAAAAAGGGTTAAAACAATGCCTGAGGGTACTCTTCTAGAGAATTGAAGTTCCCTAGAGTATACCTTTGTTCATACAGTTGACCGTCCAGACTGAAAAGGGGTAAACTACCGCCGAAAAGACGTGACTTCAAATTTCAGTTTAACAAGTGTGAAAGGCCACAAGATCGCTCGACAATATTTTCATGTTTAGAGGGTCCGAAAAGGGCTTAAAAGAAGACCCGTGGGGGCTACGACTCATGTATGAAACTAGTTTAGGTAGAGCCCGTTGCTAGGCTTAGACCGAGAGTCTCTTCGATAGTCCACTTGGAAAGTCTCCCAAAAGGGAAGAAAACACAAACCACGGTGTAAGTCCTCCCTCAGTATAGAAATCATAGTCATGGCTTCAAGGATAGCCTCATCTGAAGGCAATTCAAAATCCGAGAAATCACGCAAATGAGGGTCGACAGTCCCAAAGGGTGAAGTAAACTGACCATACTCCATATGATGATGGAGGTTCTGGCCCAGACTGGTAGAGTCTATCAGTGAAGAATCACAAGCATGAGGGCTTGAGGATCTACAAACAACGAGATCGTACTCGAAAGGATACTCAAGCCTACTTGGACCAAGAGGGGGAAACAAGGGCTCCCATGCCCCCATTGGATAAACCAATGGATCAATTGCTAGGACTAAGTCTCGGGAAGGCCAACATGATTTCACAGATTCCTGCTCAGAAGCAATTGAACATCGAGGATAAGATGCCACATAATTAACCCGTGGTGGGGTAGAGTCTACACGAACGCCAGGAACATATAAAGGGGTAGTCTGAAATAATGCCAAATTAGGATGGTGATTATTAGATGTCAATTGGTCGATAGCAACAATGCTTCCATCGTGAGGGAAATGCATCACCCGGAAGAGCGTAGATACCACAATGTTCATAGCATATACATAATCACGCCCGAGAAGCATATTGAAATCTAACGGGCCTTGCACCACTATAACATCGACATAGACAATATTCCCTCCTAACGAGATAGGAAACTGAGGAAGAATCCCCAAACATTTACTAGAATGTCTATCAAAATCCAATAGCTCATGTGAAGCAGACAGAAGCTTGGGAGATCCCAAGACTTTCCAAACCGAGGAGGATAAAATATTGCAGAGGCTCCCTCATCCACAATACATCGATAAATGTTTGTTGAATTAACTTCAACCCTAATTTGAAAAGGTGCGGTAGAAGGAAGACAAGGCTCAACAAGGTCATTCCAATCAAAGGAAACCATCCTAGGGCTTGGAGGGGGTGTGCTCGGAACGAGCAGAATGCCCCCTTGTTCTGAAAGTATTGAACTAGAAATGTTAAAAACATAGTCGGTAGACACGTCACTCCCCAAAAGAAGAGTGGGATAATCCGATGACTGCATCAGCATGGCCACTTTTGCAACCAATGGCTGAATAGGCTGCTGGACTACATGGTCTAAAGGCACCTCACCCCGCAAAAGAGGAGTGGGATCAGTCGATGAATGCATCGGCATGACTACTTTCACAACCAATGGAAGAATAGGCTACAAGACTACATGGTCTAAAGGCACCTCACCCCGCAAAAGAGGAGTGACATCAGCTGATCACTGCATCGACATGACCACTTTCACAACCAATGGATGAATAGGCTATGAGACTACATGGTCTAAAGGCACCTCACCCCCCAAAAGAGGAGTGGGATCAGCCAACGACTGCATCAACATGACCACTTTCTCAGCCAATGGCTGAATAGGCTGAGAGACTACATGGTCTAAAGGCACCTCACCCCTCAAAAGAGGAGTGGGATTAGCTGATGACTGCATCGGCGTGACCACTTTCTCAACCAATGGTTGTATAGGCTGAGAGACTACATGGTCTAAAGGCACCTCACCCCTCAAAAGAGGAGCGGGATCAACCGATGGCTGCATCAACGCGACCATTTTCTCAACCAATGGTTGAATAGATTGTGAGGAAACCTCAAAAGACTTAGAATCAGAAGAGCTTGTAGACAGGGACCATAATCTTTGTACCTCTGGAATGCCAGGGCACAAATGAGTAAGGTGATATCCCTTGCAAATCTTACAAGGGAACTTAGGCTTACATCCTATCCGTCTAGGTTTCTCAACATAATTAATGCCCCCAGCATGACTAGCAATGGTTGGTTGCACATCTCCAACATGAGTTGCAGAGGTTAGTGATGGGTCGATAACATGACTTGCAGAGGCTACAGCCCTATTACCAGTATGACTAGCAGTGACTGAACTTTTCCCCCCAGCATGACTTGCAGAGGGTGAGTGTGTGCCCCCAACATAGCTTGCAGAGGCTGGGTGCTGGTCTTCAATGTGACTTGCAGAGGTTGTCAACCTATCTCCAACATGACTCACAGAGGTTGGTGATTTCTTCTTCCTATTCTTCCTCTTTCTATTTCGTTTAGACTTCTGGTTACTAGTAACTGTACTTTCACCAAAGGCGGGAGAAGGAGGAGGAGAAGACTTCGCTGACGAAGAAACATCAATAGGGTGTCCATGACATAAAGTGCTTAATTGAGAAGTGTCGAGAGCATTTGGGACATTTGGAATGGTACCCAACCAAACCGGTAGTCCCACATTCAACCCAGGAATGTACAAAGTGGCCATCAAAGGGACACCAACATTTCCAAAGAAAGGAAAAGCACAAGAATCCCCTTGCGAAGGGGTTCCTTGGTTGGTATCATCAAGAAATTTAGCCATGAATATCCTATGCACAGTTTCTCCCCTTGCGGAATTTTTCAAGTCCGTAAAAGTATCACGCACTAACTCTGGCAAACCAGTGGTATTAAAGCAATGCCTATAAAGAGGCGGCTCCAGGTTTCTAAGCGGAAAACAAAAAAGTCCTCACGATCGACAGAGTGGGCGGTCTACCACCCTAGGTCAGAGACCCAAAGCCACGACTGACTAACTCACTATCGAAAACTAGGGAGCACATAGCACACACTAAAAGTTCCTAAAGGGAAATCAAGCAAACGACTAACTAGTTGGAAGAACAGTTACACCAACCAACACTAGAGAAACTTACCGGTGCAAGTGCAACTCAAACACAGAAGCACCCTCCAGGTATACTCTGCAAAGCGTGGCTTGATGTCTGTCCTAGGTACCATGGTATACCCCCGCAGTCTCCTGTGTATGTCTCTAAAAAAGATAGACAACTAGGTTGCCAGCGTGCGAACAGTCACCAGGCGGGTACACTCGAAAGTTGGGTAGACCACAATGAGCAGGGTATCGAGCCCGAAACTTGTCAAGGGTATCGAAGGAAAGTGGTCCGGAAGACAACTGAGGATCTCAAACAGATTCAAGACCCATGAAGCTTCGTGGAAAATGCAATCGACGGAATCCGAAGACAAGTCCTCTATATGTGTTCTCCACTACGATTGGTCCGGCTTTGGAGGGGTTATCTCCACTACCTTTCCGCACACAACCTTGTGTTTAGACCCTGTGTTAGAGGGGGGTCCCGGATAACTTTCACGATACTGGACTTCTACACTCCTTAGCACAGACTCGTATGTAATTTTTATAGCCTTGAAGAGTTTCCTCTCCAACCTAAATCAAGGCTCTAGCCTAATCTAGTTGATGGACCCTACAAACATAAAGTCTAGTAATTTTTAATTAGCGTTCTTTTTACTGGCTTGATTTACTCAAAAGGGTACGATAGTGCAACTGATGGTGTTAAGACTCTTGCAAAAAATGATGAAACTTATATGAACACTGGCAAAGAATGATTATATATATATATATATATATATATATATATATATATATTTGAAATGCTTTTTAAGATGAGAAGAAAAGAAAATAACAATGCAAAGAAAATGCCAGGAAAGAAAGAGATCTAACAAACTATTTTTTTTTTATATATTTTCTTCCAATCAAAGAAGAAATAACAAAAGATAAGTTAAAAAAGCTAAGAAACAAAAGAAATATTTTAATGAAAAAGCAAGCTATTGTTGTGATCAAACCCAAGTTACTGACCGCTATGACAGAGACCCAAAAACTTGAGAGGTATAACTCTTGACAAAGAAAAGGATGAATGCCTTACCCTAAATAAATTTTTTCTGAACAGGCATGCTACTGACAGTTCAACAACAAGCGTGTGCATGGGAGCTGTGTAAAGTCAGGGTGCGTATACACGCGTGCTGTCCTTATACAAGCCATGTGTACCTCTGCAACTCTTCAAAAAATGAACAACAAGAAATCAAGAACTGGCAGAGACTACTGGTGTTGAGGACCAGAATCTCTTGAAGACTCAGAAACTTACTTTAACAGAAAAAGAAAACAATTGAAAGAAAATTTCATAGAACAAAACCAATCTGAGGTGAAACCTAAGCTACAAAACTGCAAAAAATAGAGACTAGAATGAGTTCCAGAAAACCCTTGAGAAGGATTACTTCTGACAGGGGAGAGGATGACTGCCTCCCTAAAAGAAATTTTCTGAAATCATACATGCGACTGACACCTCCTCAGCTAGCGTGTACACACGGGTTGTGTGAGGGTAGGGCCTGGGTACACACGTGCAGACCTTATACAGGCCACGTGTACCTCTATGGGTCTCGAAAAAAAGATGCAGTCAAGCAAAGAAACAAAGATAACTGGTATGGAAGACCAGAATCTCTGTTAGCTCAAACATTTGCAGAAACTTTAAAAACAAGTAATGAAACCAATTTTTAAAAAATACCCAAAAAACAAAATATTCTTAGAAACCCTAGAGATCCCCAGTACAGTCGCCAATTCTGTAGTGGGTGGTAAATCCCTCCTACGGACTAGCACTAAGGGTTTTATCATGCATGCATAAATGACCTAAAGATTCTTACTTTTTACCATCATCCCATGCCTAGACCCCCATTACTCATATGTAAATACAAGGCTCAAGAGATTAAGTTGACGTAACTTATTCTTTGTGTTTGATGTCGATCCCTTTTCGCACTTGGTCGTTCTTTGACTGCAACTCTCCTCCCAATGCTGACCTGCATTCACTAAAGAAAAACAAAGAACTCCACATGCATTTGATCTATGAACTAATGGGTTAGATATTTAATCAATCATACAATCAATATTCCAATAATGACAATCTCATATGGTGGGATGAAAAAAACAATTCTTTTATTAACTTCACAATGATACCTTGCAATGATAAAGTCAGCTACTGCTCCTCGATCCTGGTCCTGGGCTCTTCTTCCACTGTCTTCCAACTGCTTTGCTCTATACTTCTCTTTGCACAAGGATGGCTAAAGGTTGGGACAAAGGGAATGCTCAATCGGGTATAGTTTCTTTACTATGATTCTCCTCCTTTCAAATGGGATCCCTAACCCTTCTTTTATAGGCTAGAAGAAGCTAGGTATTTGGTCAAGTGACCGGCCATGCATGGCCGAAAGGTTTAGTTAACTTACCCAAAGCTGTGTGTTTCATCAACAACTTTCCTTTTTCTATGCTTTTGTAGGTACACACGAGCTGTCTTGGGTCAGCTAGTGTGTACACACATGCAATAATGGATCAGGGCGCGCAGACCTTTATAAAAGGGGTTTTTAAGAAGAGTTGTTCAACAATGTTTTGGGAAAGAAGGAATCTGAGATGGCCTGATGCCAGGTAAGCATGTCTGGTGCAAATTAGGGTTATAACAATACTCCCACATTGGGGGGAACTCTTCAAGAAGATCACTCAGGAAGAATTCTCGAAATACGTCCCGCACAGTGACCTAGATGTGAGAGTGCTCGATGATGAAGTTTTTCTGAATATCTGAAGATCGTACCTACACATGGTAGCAAGAACAACTCCAGTGTTCTCCTGCATAGAACTCTTGAAGTGGATCATTGACCACACATATACACAAAAATGTTTGATTAATGACGACAATGGCAAGTGTTTTAGAGTTTTCCTTCCGATGGAGGTTCAGAAGTATTACAAGCTTAGAGAACTGGAAGAGCGACTAAACACTAATTTTGTCGTAAAATTCTACGAGCGCCACGACACTAGCCAGGTGATGGCCTCATGGTGGAGAGAATACAAAAAATACACCAACCAGACCTCAAGATGGTACCAGACAACCAACTTATAGGAGCGCTACATCTACATGATGGTTCTCATCTGCTAGTTGTATGGGGAGAAATATTGCTCCAGATGTTCAGAGGCATGGATGCCTCTAGCTTACACAGTGGCCATTTTCAGGAGCGGCTTCAACCGGGGAGCCATCATTTCAAAGAAGTTAGGCATTTGTATACAACAGGCCCAGAAAACAAAAGAAGGAGAGACTCCAGCCTTCTGCATGGCTTCGTATTTACTGGATGTTATGTGTGCTAGACACATCTTCGTTGGCATAAACTTGAGCTGACACGTTGTAGAACTCCTAGTCCACGTAGATTTTAGCATTTTATGGGAGAATAGGTACAAAAAATCCTACTCTCTCATCTGCGATGAATTCATGACACACATTTATTTCATTCTTTTTAAGAAAGAATGCCCGAGTCTGTCGGTTGCAGCCAAAAAGATGATATCAAAGGTTGGCCACTCGTATCTTGATGAGCGTGATACCTACATCAGGGTTTTCGGAGCCACTAGAGCACCACATATTTTACCTGTGCATGTCCCAGACTGCCTTCTAGTGGGAGAGATATGCTACTAGACCATCCTTCAAGGCTACAATGCCACTTTGGTCAAAGATAAGAAAAGGGCGTTCATACCTTATGGCTTCCATGTAGGCTTCTACATGGTGAAGGACACCACTCATGCCAAGCAAGAAGGACTGGGCCAATTGGAGTTCAAATTCCAAAATGGTCGATTTCGCAAACATGACCCAAAGGGTCTAGTTTTGAAACATGCCTCGCAAGTGTTGTCATGCTGGTCATACGCCCACGACAAGTTTGAATATGAAGTCTTCATAGAAAATGCCCAGGACTGGGATGAATTTGTGGCAAGGATGGTCGATCCCAAAATGACCAGGTTCAAATCCATGAGCCTAGATGAATAGGTGACGATCCTAGAACAATTGGCTCAAGGGGCCCTTAGGGCCAGAGAAGAAATGATAACAATTGAAGCAACATAAGCCCCCTTGGTGGCCTCGATGTAGGACAAAGGTTTCCCCATGGCTCTAGACATGCGGGAGAGGGGGTTACTCATGATAGAACAGGAGAAATGGATAATTGATCGGCTGTAAGAAGACTTGGACCTCACAAGTATGATAAGGCTCCGTACCCACAACCCATATGAAAGCCATGCGGGCCCAAGCAGGAATGAATTCATAGACATTGATGAAATTATTGGGTTAGATGACCTTGAATTCACAACGCCACTGGTCAGATCACCGACAGGTGTTTTAGCTTAGCTAGAGACAGTCAGAACATCAGGGAGAGAAAGTGCGCCAAATTCCTTAAGCAAATTGATAAAAATCTATGATGATGATGAGAGCCCAGAGGTATCTCTTGTGACCCCTATAAATATCAAAGAGGAAAAGGAGCCAGAGAAGACATCTTCCCCAGTTCATAAAGCTCAAGTTCAGGGGTTTTCGTAGAACGAACAAGAAGTCGAGAGTGTCTTAGACACTGAGTTGCCCAATGCACCAGATACCCAAGTGGACAGTCCGAAGGACGAGCCAGGGTCGGACGAACCAAAGGAAGAAGCTCCATAATAGGAAATCAGTGTCTCAACAACCTTTGATCAAGTAAGTACCGAGCCTACCCCCGATGCCTCAATTTCAATCAATACTCAACTCCCCTATTAGCGAAAAACATAAGCTGAGCCTTCAGAACATAGGGAGGAAGTTCAAGAACCCAGTCTTGAACAAGTATATACCATCGGGAGTCTGGGGAATACACTCACCTGGGGATATCAACAAATCCCCGAACCCGTGGACGAAGTAGCCAACATACCTGCCATCGTTTCTGATCGGAAAATGAAATCTATCGTCCAGAGAACCACCAAGAAGAGGAGCATCAGTTTAGATCGCTCCATCCTCATCACTACATAGGAAAACCTGATCAACATAGAGACTGCTAAGACATCCGAACTTATCGATGCAGGGATGGAAATCACAGATGCCACTTAGGATACAGCTAAAAGGGATGAAGAGGAGTTGGCTGTTGCTTTAAAGGAATTGGAACATTTTCGCCACTTGGCGAAATATTACCAGGACACAACACAGGCTGCGGTGTACCTAAGGAGAGAATTTAAGGACGCCTACATCAATTTTACAGATGAACAACACCTTTTCACTGCAAGGATAGTCGAGTTGCAAGAAGACACCCTCATGGCACTAGCCACATGCAAAGATATGGAGAGGTGGTACGAAAAAGCGCAACAAGTTGTGGAAAGAATCAACTATATTAGCACAGTGCAAAAGGGTCAAGATGCTAAAGAGCATGACATTTGGGTGCTAAGAGAAAGCAACATCAACCGCATAAGGAAATCGACTGAGTATTGGGTTAAAATGTCTCGAGAACCTCATCGTGAAATCCAAGATAAATGGACCAAGTGAGAGAAAATCTAGATTAAGATCAACTGGGTGATGAAAGACATCAGAGTCCCTAAATTTGGCACACCTGATGACTTTGTAGACTTGAGCAACATAGTCAAGTCGCACACCGAGCAAGACTCATCATGGGTCGAAGAAATAGCAAAGGTTACACACACATTGCCTGGTCAGGTGCGACAATTTATGGAGCACCCGATCAAAGCTCGAGCTATGCTACAACAATTAAGTGTCAGCATATTCAAGTATCGGGCACATGCAGTAGAGATAAGAGAGATTCACTCGACCCCAATGGAACAACATAGATTCCCATATTCCAACACCTGCGAGGATTTATTCATCAAGTGGTCGAAGTACGAGAAAAGTCACCCATGTAAGTGATATCCTAAGATGACTCTTAGAAAGACTGATAGAAGAAAGTGCCATCTGGAAAGTTTTGTTTTACTTAGTTGCACTTTAATGGTTATTTTTAGTTAATAGTATGTTATAAATAGGAGGATCAACCTATTCACCAAGGTCGATGGTTTCTGCAAAGATCCTCATTTTTGGATGTGGAGAAGAATTATTTCTTATTTCGTCTCATGAATGGATGTTCTAACGAGTAAGAGCTACTAAATCTATTGATAAGTTATTTGATGCAATGTTTGATAGTTTTTTCTTTAATGATGAAGATAAATCGTTGTGTTACTATGTGATTGATGATTAGATTTAAGTGAATTATTTTACTTTCCATCATTTATCGCATGCATGTTTTATTCTGATAAATCATATCTCAGTCAGTAATTGGAATACCCGCATGGTTAACGTATTAATACTAGGCCTGTGGTAGACGATCATTGTCTTCATGCTAGAGTAAAGGGTTATCCCAAGTTCAGCCTCTTCTACATTAGTTAATTTTGTTCCCACTTTGTCACTTGGTTGGTTTACACCGACTTTACCTTATATCAGTCCTACCTAAGTAAAAATACAAAAAGAGAACTTCCGAACTGAAGGAGAAAAACCTTCATGAGAAAACGTAAATCCTATCAATTATTTTGGTCAGATCACAAGATCTAGAGAACCATTCCACTATTAAACGTTGCTGAGTCTAATTGGGCCTCGGTGGTGGGTTTGGTTCCTACTGTTGAGTTAAATGGATTTAGGACCCCTCAATAGAATTGGCGCTAGAAGGAGGGTCTGAAGAATGAATGGCTGAATACACGTTTGACATAATATTTCAGACAACTTGTAGATTCAAAACAACCCACATGCATGGCTAGTCATTCCCAAGACGGCCCACACACATTGAGTACTCCAGAAACGAGTGAATCACTCCAGCACAAGGATGAACACATGGTTCCTGATATACCTTACGCTCTTCCTCACGTGGAATTGAATCAATTCATAAGGATCACAAGAGCATACGCCCAACAGATCGGTGCGCTGCCCTTAGCTCCTTTACTTCCTCGAAGAAAACAAATAAGCAGACCAGTGGTCAAATCCCCAGACCAGGTTTTCATGCACATGGTAGAATACCTAATAGATTTCGCCCTCATAGAAATTGAACATCCTCTCAATCTAATCCCCAAAACATCGGCTGATAACTTCTCTGAGCCCGACGAGTTTTAAGAAGAAGAAGGGCTTAACTCAAGATTTGAAGACATGGAAGATAACAATGACCATGATGAAGAAAGGGGAAATCCACCTCTTTTTAATCAATCTTGGTTGGCCATAGATGCTTTGGCCATCCTAGGATGAGTACATAACCTTCCCCGATACCCAGAGAAATTACCTCCTAAATTTGACCCTGAAATCTCAGGATTGCCTGAAGACAATATCAAGAAATTCATAATAGCTATCAGACTTATGAATGTCCAACATGAAGACGTGGTTTATAGGATATTCCCCTACACTTTCGAGAATTCAGCCTCCACGTGGTATTTTAACTTACCCGTAGGATCCATAACAAGTTGGACGAAGTTTCAAAAAGACTTTCTAGATAAATTTGCAGAAGAAACTACTACAAGAGCGTTGATGTTGAGTTGTTCGCCACCACCATGAGTTCGAAAAAAAGGGTCAAAGAATTTAATCAAAGATTTACCACCATCTTAAACAAATTCCAGCCCGTGGCTAAACCTACTCAGAAGTTGCAAATCAAAGTATACGCTAATTCTCACCCAACTTCTATTTCCATGTTTGTGAAGAGGGCTGCCAAACTAACCCTAGATGAGAATTTTGAAGAAGCCAAAACGATAGATTTCCAAATGAAGGGATGTAAAGAAGGCAAGGTTTCCTTAGTTAAGAAACAAGTTCAACCTCCTCTCAGGAGAGGGCTATTGCTTTCTAGACCCCCAGGGAAACACACAGAACAAGCTCCTAAAAAGGGAAGTGGGGACATAGAGGACCTACAACGCATGGTAAAAAAGCTATCAAACAAAATCATAGAAATGAAGAGAAGTGCAGGGAAAGGAAACCAAGGCCAAATGCCCTATACACATTTATTTAAAAGGAATCCACCATTCAAATAAATTTAACCTCCCCTAGCCAACCTAAACATCAATTTGGGAAATGTAGCATATGAATCTTTCTACACTTATCATCAAGAGAATCACTCCAAAAGAGATTGCCCTCCGTGGGTGCATGCCATGAATTTAATGTCCAACTAATTTCTAGATGAAGTCTCCCTGACTGAACAATCAAGCAACTCTAGTATGCATATTGTCGATTAGGAAGAAATTGCTCCACCAGAAGAAACATCCATGTTGATATGGGATCCTGACCTAGCTATGCCTTCCGATGACCTGTTTGAGGTTCAATAACCACCTGTAGAAGTCTTGGCTATGCAAACATAAAGTTGGGGTCAACCTATCTCAAATGACCTCACTACGACCCAAATTTCATGAGGGAGACCAACTCTCGATCACCCGAAAGCACCTTTTGGTCCCCAAAGAAACCCTATAAACATCCATACACGAGAATTGCCCAAGATGGATTACAACATAGTTGAATATTTGAAGAAGTTGAAGGCTAATATATCAGTTATGGACATATGTAGAATCCCTCAGCAAAAGAACTTCCTGTTACAAGCTTTGAAATCGGTAGAAAATTATATGACAAGCATTGATCAGGGAAGAAATCTAACTCCCACAGATCTAGGAAATAAACCAACTGTGAACGCCTTCTCTAAAGATAAGAAGGGAAAACCTTTTGTCCCACCATTCCTTTTAACATTCGAAGTCTTCAACAGAAACCTCCATAACTGTTTGGTCAATTCAGGAGTATCCTCTAATGTTATGCCACTGTCTATTTGCAAAAAACTAAACACAGTCCCTCTTAAAAGTGACAAACATGTAATACAACTAAACAGAACCCAGGTGAAGGTCATGGGAAAACTCAAAGATGTAATGATCAGAATAACGACAGATCCTAAATTTGTGCAAGTGATTGACATCATTGTAGTAGATATCACATAATATTATGGTTTATTATTAAGTCGAGATTGGTCGGAGAAGTTAAATAGATACTTTAGTATAAACTCGGCTCACCTTTGGTTGCCATTAAAATGGCATGCAAATATGATCATAATTGATAGGGAAAGATATCTAAAACATACTGTCACCGACTTAGAAACCCTAAATGAACCCTCGTCGATAGATTTTCCTGTGTTAGGCAATTATTCCAGTGATTCCTACTTCAAGAACTTCTCCCTTCTCTCATCTGATGTCTCTCTTACTCAAAACTCCGAAATGATTTTTTGAGAGGAATTCAGAACATTCTTGCTAATTCTCTGGCCACCACTTCTTCAAGGCTATCACCTCTAGAATATTATGAAGCCTCCTGGTTTACAGTGGAATTTCTCTATAAAGCATCGATGTCCAACAATATTTCTAATTGGAAGGTATTTTAAGGAGATGAACAAATCGTAAAATTTTTGACTGACCAAGATAATTTCAAAGACTTGACTATCGATGATGAAGTATTCCAGGAACAATCAATGAAAACTGACCTTCATATAGATCAACCAAATGACAAATCGAAGTCTCACATGATATTGAAGGGGATAGCTAATTTAGAAAATCTTTTTGGCCTAAAGGAACGATTTAAGGGGTCAAAAAATGCGAAGACCGGTAGTTCCTGTCCCATGCATGAAACTATAAATCTTGGAACCCCGGAAAACCCAAAAAACATAAACCTCGGAAAGACAATATCCAAAGAGGAAAGTAAGGCCTATCTCAAACTTTTCAGACAATATCAAGATGTCTTTGTGTGGTCCTACCGATATCTAAAAACTTATGATACCTATATCATTCAACACTATATCCCTTTAAAACCTGAAGTAAAACCCTTCCAACACAATCTCCGGAAGTACCACCCATCCCTGGAGCCTCTCATGTGTCAGGAGTTAAAGAATATGTTAGATTCCAAAATTATCTTCCAGGTTAGACACTCTGGATGGGTAGAAAATTTGGTTCCTATAAGGAAAAAGTCCGAGGAGATTCGCCTATGCGTAGATTTCAAAAATCTCAACAGAGCTTTAGAAAAATACAACACACAGTCCCACCAATGGAGCAAATCCTATTGACCGTGTCTAGCTTTAAAATTTTCTCCTTACTAGATGGTTTCTCAGGTTACAATGAAGTTCTAGTTTCAGAAGAAGACTGCTTGAAAACTACCTTCCGAACCAAGTGGGGAACCTTCGCTTACAGACGCATGTCTTTTGGGTTAATCAATGCAGGAGCGACCTTCCAGAGGGCCATGGACATAGAATTTCGGGGACTAATCAACAAATGTGTAGTAGTCTACTTGGACGATGTGACTGTGTATTCAAAGAACAAAGAAGATCACACCCAACACTTAACCTAGATTTTCGAAAGGTGTAGGAAATACGACATATCCTTAAACCCTATGAAAACTATTTTCTATGTCGAGGAAGGTAAGTTGTTAGGCCACATTATATCTCAAGAAGGCATTCACATAGACCCAAAAAGAATTAAGGCTATAACTTAGCTTCCATTACCTCACAAGAAAAAGGCTATGCAGTCGTTCTTTAGGAAAATCAATTTTGTGAGGAAATTCACCCCCGATTTTGTGGAAACTATCAAACCCCTACAAAAAATGATTTGTAAGGATGCTGAGTTTAAGTGAGATGATGAACGAAAGAAGGCTTTCAATAATATTAAAACTGCAATCTCTCAAGCCCCAGTGCTGTGAAGTTCCGATTTCAACAAAGATTGCTTCCTCTATACTTTCGCCTCCGACCAATAGTTAGCCGCAGTATTAACTCAGATGGATGATGACAAAAATGAAGCCCCGATATCGTTCATGAGCACTAATCTCCAAGGTGCTGAACTAAATTATCCTGCTATAGACAAACATGCTTATGTGGTTTATAAGGGAGTAAAACATTTCAGATCTTACATCCTCAAGAACCATACCAAAGTAATCGTGCCTCATCCTGCAGTCCGATCCCTATTTACTCAACAGGAGATGGGGGAAATAAGAGGGAACTGGATGGCAGTAGTCCAAGAATTTGATCTAGATATAAAACCTACTAATTTGGTTAAAGGACAAGAGTTATGTAAACTGGCAGTCGAATCTCAAGACCAAGTAAATGAAGACCCCAGATGGGAGAATGAAATGGCATTATGGTGTGGTTAAGCTTCATACTTTTTCCCAGGACAAGAATCTCGGTATGATAAATTGACTTATCTCCTGCATCATGGGACTTTCCCAGAAAACCTAAACCCTAGGGAAATGAGAGCTCTCACGTTAAAATCCTCACAATATCGCCTCATAAATTTTGTACTATTCCGAGTTAATTATGATGTGGTACTCTTAATATGTCTCGAACGTAAAGATGCAGACAAAGTTCTGAAGGAGCTCCATGATGGCCATGTCGGTGAAAATTTTGCAGAAAATACCACCGCTCATAAGATACTGAGAGCTGGCTATTATTGACCCACTTTGTTTAAAGATGCTCACACATACGCTCGAAACTATAAAACTTATCAAATAAGCGTTGAGAGGGAAAAGACAACAACTGTCCCACTCCAACCGGTGACCGTTTCTAGGCCTTTTGAGCAATGGGGGTTAGATATCATAAGAGAAATTACACCGAGTTCTTCAAAACAACATAAGTACATACTTAGTGCCACCGATTATTTCACGAAATGGGTAGAGGCCATCCCATTGACTCATGTGAACGAGAAGGTGGTAATCCATTTCATAGAACAACAACTAATCACAAGGTTCAATGTCCCTTCTGTCCTTGTTTTTGATAATGCAACTTACTTTTCTTCCACACTATTAACGAAGTTTTCTCTAGACAAAGGAATCATAATTAGATACTCCACAAACTATTATCCATGGGGAAACAAAGTGGCAGAATCAACTAATAAGAACCTGGTAAGAATATTAAAGAACACAGTTGCAAACAACCAGAGAAATTGACATAACCTACTCCATAACGCCTTATGGAAAGATAGAGTTACACCCAAGGAAGCTATAGGGAGTTCCCCATACTTTCTAGTATACAAAGATGAAGCCATTCTCCTGAACGAACTATATCTTCCATCTCTTCAACTCGCTTAGGAGTCTAGAGGGAAACCTTCATCAATCTTACAACAAAGAATTGACACCCTGCTCATGTTAGAAGAAGAAATGGACAAAGCTAAATCAAAGTTCATAGTACACCACCAGACAATTGAAAGGTGGTTTGATAAACATAAGGATAAAGAGAATAATTTTGAAGTAGGAGACCTAGTCCTAAAGTGGGACAGAGCAAATGAGCCTAAAAGCAAACATTCTAAGTTTAAGAATCTATGGCTTGGACCTTTCCAGGTGGCCGAGAAGATTGGGTTAGGCACATATCGATTACAAAATCTGAGGGGGGAATCTGATACTCTCCTAGTGAATGGCCAAGCCTTGAAACAATATTTTCATAAAAAAAAAAAAAAGGTGTGTTTATTTTTGATGCGTCGATTTATCTTTTTGCATTTATACCTTTTTTTTTTATTATCTTTTGCGATCGTGCTTCTGAGATTTTGAAAGATTGTGTTTAGCAAGACAATGGTTGACCTCAAATCATGCAACATAGCGAACTATCTTCCTAACTCGTCACTCACATATGAACACAAGAAACGTTGAGGAACTTGCGGTTGTTTCAAGGGATTCTCTATCTAGCCTACGCAAATGAACAACTTTGGAGAAATGTGGAAGTGTATGCTTAGTGGTCTGGTAAAACCTTAAGGGAGAGATGGTAAGATGGAAAGGAATACATGCACCTCAGAGACAGAGCTAGTGAGTTTCACCTTAACCATCTCATTTTCTGAAAATAACATATGTCCTCCTCTCCCGCTCTCTCAGGGCATTCTGTCGAAATAAAGTCAACTATATCAAATGAGCGCACAATAGGAGACGGTATGCAGATATCTCCACCAGGGCTATGGACGCTCGCTGGCAGCAGAGCAAGGTCTGTGATGTCGGGGTGACTCCGTCGTGGCTATGGATGCTCACTAGGAGCGGAGCAACACCGTAGCAAATGAATAAGGGTAACTAAAAGGCCTAGTGGCAATGAATTATTTACTAGAATCTTGTCAAAATGGGGCGTGAGTCAAGGTTACAGGAAGATAAGGTGGAATAAAGGTTAAAAAACCCCACCGGCAAGCCCAGATGCGTTAACCGGGGAATTTCAAATGCAAGGGTAAAAGAAGCTCTGATGAAAACCAGTTAAGTTCCTAATCATCTTTTGCATCAGCTGAGCCCGAGGAAGGAACAAATTTTCTACTTTCACCTAGTAAGTCACCATTTGTTGAGAACTCAACACACCCTAAAAATCTTATACCAATTTTTCACTGTTTGGGTACCACTTGATTTTTGCACTTTTTGAATTCGATTTCCTTTTGAGAAAATGTTTTGTCTTTGCTTGTTCTCTTGACACTCATTAGCTATTCAGGTTTTTATAACTAATGAAATCCCAATGAATCAAAGAGGCTTAACACTTAAATAAGGAATCAAACAACCAAAACACTTCACTCGATGCACTCAATATTCAACATTGAAATAATTAAGAGGTGAAAAGAATCACTCAGAAAACCTCAGTCACCGAGCACCAATATTCACCGGTATTGGCAAAAGAAAAGATTTTGTTTCATGAAAAGTATCACCTATGAAAAACCAATCCCCTTCGGCATCAATAAAAGGAGAAGGGAGTAAAAATTGAGGAAGAAAGAAATGATATCGCCGATAGTCGATACCCGACGTGCTTGTTAGAATCGGAGAAAATCGAATCGCAACGAACATTTCGACCATGCTAAAGAGTTTTCCCCGATCACCGATTCCCAAAGCGTTTTAGCATTGGGATTTTTCGAAGAAGCTAATCCAAAGAAAAACATGCGATAGGTTTATCCCCTATCATCGACCCCCGATACATTTTCGGCATCGATGATCCCTGTTTTAGTTTAGAACGCACAACTTGAAGAAAGTCTCGACTCTGACCGATACTCGCGAATTAAGTTACCGGTCTTCAACGTCACATGTCTTTTCCAGATTGGAGAAATGTATGACCCAATTTTACCTCGAGTCATTCTTGGTCCCCTAAATCCAAGTCACACCTCCGAGCCAGTTTTTCCATGCCAGCACCGTACGATGAAATCGATCGGCGTAGGAGATTTTTCGCAGAAGGATATCAACGAAAACGTCCATAACACATTGTCAATCCCCGATCCACCCACTGAGAAAGCGACACGATGTGAAGTTTTATCTCTAGATACGATTATATTTGGAGCTTTCAAGGAGTTAATTAATACCGAATCTCACATTAAGTTAAGACTTCGTTTGCGAATCAAAACAACCATTTGAAACTACCTATAGATCACATCACCCCCCATGCCTCCATCGTCAACCCATGATGAATTTAAGTTGCAGATATTCAGAGACATATTTGTTTAAATTCCAGTCATCACCTGAATTAAATGGTTGATACGACAAGGTAAGTTCTTCCCTGGTTTAAATTCTCTTGAGCTATTGTAAACGAAACCATTCAACGCGCAAAGGAGTTTCAGAGCATTCGGAGAAGAGAAATGAGAGATTTGAAAGCTAGAGAGATCCCATGAGTAACAAATAACCAGGTTTAGCAAGCTTTACAGGTATGTACCAGTCTGTGGATATTTCATGCTTACACTTTATTTATATATATTATCTTGTGTTTCTCTGTACGCCATCTCTAAAAGATTTATTTTGATTGCAGGAACAATGCCTCCAGGAAATCCCACCACCAGGTGATCGCCAAGGGCGCCCAAGCTGAAAGAAACAGAGGTAGGAGAAGGCTCTTCTCCAGGGGCCGCAAAACAATTAGAATTTGGTCCAAGACTGGAATGATTCATTAAAACATCTACAAAGAAGGTTTTCACTCAACCTTCAGCCTTTGGAGACACAAAAGCAAGCACTGGGACCAAGGTGGTACTCCCACATTGAGGGGAACTCTTCAAGAAGATCAACAGGGGAGAATTCTTGGAATACATCCTACACAGTGACCCAAATGTGAGAGCGCTCGACAATGAAGTTTTTTCGAATATCCGAAGATCATACTTGCAAATGGTAGAAAGAAGAACTCCAGTGTTCCCCTGCATAGAACTCCTGAAGTGGATCATTGACCACACGGATACACAAAAATATTTGATTAATGACGACAATGGTGAGTGTGATGAAGTTTTCCTTCCGGTGGAGGTCTAAAAGTATTACAAGCTTATAGACCTAGAGGAGCGACTGAACACTGATTTCGTCATAAAATTGTACAAGCACCATGACAGAAACTGGGTGATGGCCTCATGGTGGAGAGAAGACAAAAAATACACCAATCGGACCTTTGGATGGTACCAAACGACCAAATTAAGGGAGCTCTACATCTACCCGATGGCTTTCATCTGTTGGCTTTCATCTGTTGGTTGTATGGGGAGAAAGATTGCTCTAGATTATCAGAGGCATGGATGCCCCTAGCTTACACAGTGGCCATTTCTGGGAGCGACTTCAACTAGGGAGCCATCATTTCAAAGCTGTTGAGCATCTGCATACAACAGGCCCAAACACCAAAAGAAGGAGAGACTCCAACCTTCTACATGGCTTCGTATTTACTGGATGTTATGTGTGCCAGACACATCTTCGTCGGCATGAACCTGAGTTGGCACGTCGCAGAACTCCCAGTCCACGTATATTTTAGCATTTTATGGGAGAATAGGTACAAAAAATCCTACTCTCTCATCTGCGATGAATTCATCGCACACATTTATTTTATTCTTTTCAAAAAAGAATGCCTGAGATTGTCAGCTGCGGCCAAAAAGATGATATCAAAGGTTGGCCACTAGTATCTGGATGAGCGCGATACCTACATAAGGTTTTTCGGGGCCACTAGAGCACCACATATTTTACCTATGCATGTCCCCGACCGACTTTTAGTGGGAAAGATATGCTACCAGACCATCCTGCAAGGCTACAACGCCACTTTGGTCAAAGATAAGAAAAGGGTATTCATACCTTATGGCTTCCATGTAGGCTTCTACATGGTTAAGGACACCACTCAGGCCAAGAAAGAAGGACTGAGCTGATTGGAGTTCAGATTCCAAACTAACCAATTCTGCAAACACGGCCTTAAGGGTCTAGTTTTTAAACATGCCTCGCAAGTGTCGTCCTGCTGGCCATACGCCCATGACAAGTTTGAAGATGAAGTCTTCATAGAAAATGCCCAGGACTGGGATGAAGTTGTGGCAAGGATGGTCATTCCCAAAATGACTAGGTTCAAAGCCATGAACCTGGATGAACATGAGATGATCCTAGAACAATCGACTCAAGGGGCCTTAAGGGCCAGAGAATAAATGATAGCATCCGAAGCAGTAGAAGCAACATAAACCCCCTTGGTGGCCCCGGTGCAGGATAAAGGTTTCCCCATGCCTCTGGATGTGCGAGAGAGGGTGTTACTCATAATAGAACAAGCACAATGGATAATTGATCGGCTGCAAGATGACCCATACCTCATAGGTATGACAAGGCTCCCTACCGACAACCCAGATGAAAGCCAGGTGGGCCCAAGCGAGCATGAATTCATAGACATTGATGAAATTACTAGGTTAGATGACCCTAAATTCATAATGCCAATGGCCAAATCGCCGACAGGTGTTTCAGCTCAGCCAAAGATAGTCGAAAAATTAGGGAGAGCAAGTGCACCAAATCCCTTAAGCCAACTGATAAAAATATATGATGATGGTGAGAGCCCGGAGGTATCTCTTGTGACCCCTGTACATATTGAAGAGGAAAGGGAGCTAGAGAAGACAATTTCCCCAGTTCCTGACGCTCAAGTTCATGGGTTTCCGCAAAATGAATAAGAAATCGAGAGTGTCTTAGACACTGAGCTGCCCAATGCACCAGAGACCCAAGTGCACAGTCTCAAGGACGATCTAGGGTTGGATGAACCAAAGGAAGAAGCTCCACAACAGGAAATCAGCGTTGCAACAACCAATGATCAAGTAAGTACCGAGCCTACCCCCGATGCCTCAATTTCAATCAATACTCAACTCCCTGATGAGCGACAAATAGAAGTCGAGCCTTCAGAACACAGGGAGGAATTTCAAGAACCCATTCTTGTACAAGTATATACCATCGAGAGTCTGGGGAATACACTCACCCCGGGAGATCAGAAAATCCTTGAACCCGTGGACGTAGTAGCAGACATACATGCCATCACTTATGATCGGAAAATGAAAGCTATCATCTAGAGAACCACAAAGAAGAGGAGAATCACTTTAGATTGCTCCATCCTCATCACTGTGGAGGAAAACCTAATCAACACAAAGCATGATAAGATGTTTGAACTTATCGGTGCAGGGATGGAAATCACATATGCCACCCAGGATAGAGCTAAAAGGGATGAAGATGAGCTGGCTATTTCTTTAAAGGAATTGGAACATTTGTGCCACTTGGAAAAATATTACCATGACACCACATAGGTTGCGGTGTACCTAAGGAGCGAATTCAATGAGGCCTACATCAAGTTTACAGATGAACGACACCTATTCACTGCAAGGATAGTCGAGCTGCAAGAATACACCCTCATGGTGCTAGCCACGTGCAAAGATACAGAGAGGTGGTATGAAAAAGCGCAACAAGCCATGGAAAGAATCAACTATATCAACGCGGTGAAAAAGGGTCGAGACACCTAAGAGCACGACATCCTAGTGCTAAGAGAAAGAAGCATCGACCTCATAAGGAAATCGACCGAGTATTGGGTTAAAATGTCTCGGGAACCTCATCGAGAAATAAAAGAGAAATGGACCAAGTGTGAGAAAAGCTGGATTAAGATCAATCGGGTGATGAAAGACATCAAACTCCTCGAATTTGGCACACCCGATGACTTTGTCGACTTGCGCAACATAGTCAAATCGCATGCCGAGCAAGAATCATCATGGGCTGAAGAAATAACAAAGGTGACAGACATGGTGCCAGGTCAGGTGCGATAATTTATGGAGCACCTGATCAAAGCTCCGTCTATGATGCAAGAATTAAGTGCCAGTATAGTCAAGTATTGGGCACATGTGGTAGAGATAAGAGAGATTCATTCGGCCCCAATGGAACAACATAGATTCTCATATGCAAACACCTGCGAGGATCTATTCATCAAGTGGTCGGAGTACAAGAAGAGTCACCCACTTAAGTGATATCCTAAGATGACTCTTAGAAAGACTGATAGAAGAAAGTGCCATTAGGCAAGTTTTGTTTTACTTAGTTACACTTTAATGGTTATTTTTAGTTAATAGAATGTTATAAATAGGAGGATCGACCTATTCACCAAGGTCAATGGTTGCTGCAAAGACCCTCATTTTTGTTTTTGTTAAGAACTATTTTGGAGCTACCTTTAATTGAGAAGTCCTTTTTGGGACCAGAGACAAGTTTGTGTTTTTGTCAAATGTGTGTATGATTGGATGTGGAGAAGAATTATTTTTTATTTTTTCTCATGAATGGATGTTGTAATGAGTAAGAGCTACTAAATCTATTGATAAGTTATTTGATGCAATGTTTTACAGTTCTTTCTTTAATGATGAAGATAAATCATTGTGTTATTATGTGATTGATGATTAGAGTTAAGTGAATTATTTTACTTTCCATTGTTTATCACATGCATGTTTTCTTCTGATAAATCATATCTCAGTCAGTAATTGGAATACCTGCACTGTTAACGTATTAATACTAGGATTGTGGTAGACGATCACTGTCTGCATGCTAGAGTAAAGGGTTATCCCAAGCTCAACCTCTTCTCCATTAGTTAATTTTGTTCCCACTTTGTCACTTGGTTGGTTTACACCGCCTTTACCTTATATCAGTCCTACCTAAGAAAAAATACAACAAAAAGAGAACTTTCGAACTGAAGGAGAAAAACCTTCACGAGAAAATGTAAATCCCATCGATTATTTTGGCCGTATCGCAAGATCTAGAGAACCGTTCCACTATTAAATGTTGCATATTCTAATTGGGCCTCAGTGGAAGGTTTGGTTCCTACTGTTGAGTTAAATGGATTTAGGACCCCTCAACACACCCCTGCCAGGTGTTCACTCGGAAAATGCGCTCGCACCCAACCCTTCTCCATCCATTCATTATTGTCGGTCCCTTCACCAAGTTGGGGGTGAATTTTGTGGATTGCAACCCAACTTTGGCTAGGGGCATCAACACATTATCGTGGCTATAGACTACTTTACTAAGTGGGTGGAGGCCATGCCTACTATTAAATACGATGGCTAGATTGTTGCCTTCTTCGTCTTCAATCAAATTATAGCTAGGTTCAAAATACCGAGTGATATTGTCATTGATCATGGCAGTCACTTTCAGAATGAAATGATGAAAGAACTAGCATCAAAATTGGGGTTTAAGCATGGTCATTCTTCCCCTTACTACCCCCAGGAAAATGGACAAGTAGAGGCCATGAACAAGTCTCTCAAGACCATTTTGCAGAAAACTATCAGCCAAAGCAAATTCGATTGGCATATCATGCTTTATCTAGCACTTTGGGCATACCAAGCCTCAGTCAAAAGTTCCATTGGTTTTTATCCTTTCCAGTTAGTACATGGTGTGGAGTTGATATTACCTATTGAATGTGAAATCCCTTCTCTTAGTTTGGCAGTTACTCTCCTACCTGACACTTTCGAGCTCGAGCAACACCTTGTACACCTAGAGAGTCTAGATGAGCAGCGTCGAGATGCCTCTACTGCTATCGAAGTGAATAAAATACGTGTCAAGGTCCAATATGATAAGTCTGTCTATCCTCGACAGTACGTTGAGGGTGACTTGGTCCTTCTATATGATCAAGCCAAACAACCACTGTGGGCAAGCAAGTTCAAACCCGTGTGGCATAGTCCCTATATCGTGCAACGTGTCTTAGAAAAAGGAGCCTATGAATTAGAAGATTATGAAGATAAAATGTTGTTTGAGCCCAGGAATGGGCTCTATTTGAAAATATATTACACTTGAGCCCCAAGCTTGGGTGTAACTCTTTGTATACTAATATCATTTAGTGTATATATATTTTCCCTTTATGTTTTTCTTCAACTTGCTTTTCAAGTTTTCCCTTGGTTGACAGATGTCAACTGAGTCTTCGATCTACTTAGGATTCGTAGATGGGGCCAGTCATCATACACAAAACTTGGCTTCCACCGCTTGGGTTGTTTACTCACCCGAGGGTCTACTGGTGTCTTCATGTGGCGTATACCTAGGGCCATCCAAGAATAATGTGGCCAAATATAACATCGTTATAAAACTTTTGCATGATTCCTTTCACATGGTATTCTCTCTTTAGAGGTTCGACTGGACTCCCAGTTAGTAGTATGTGAGTTGAACGACAGTTACCATGTGCATGACCCTACTCTACTCTAAAGATTCTTACAGGTACAGATTTTGGAACGACAGTTTGATTTTATTACTTATCATCACATGCCTAGAAGTTCTAATTATGTATCTGATGCATATGCTAATTTTGTTTTAGATTGGCATTTCTCACATGACTAAAGTAAAGAAAACTCATTTCATCAATGTACACATTGTAACATAAGTAAAGCTGAAGATCAATCTTTATATATATATATATATTTCAAAAAATATGATGTTATAGTACAAAATTGGGGCTAACACCCTCAATATACAGAAACATCCGATCATACAATAGTCATGAAATCTACGCCCGTGGCTCTGGATGAATGTCATGATAGCAGACTATGGAGTTTGCGAGATGCAGAAAGAGTTGTACCCAAGCACAGGGCACACCTACCACCTGCCATTGCATAACCTCTGACAGATCCTCCTCCTGAACCATGGGAATCCTCTGCATCAAACGAGACAGGTTGCCCCGCACATTTTGAAGCACTCTATCTACATCCCCTCCCACTGTCTCATCTCCTTGGTGCCTCCATCGATGTCATGGAAGTCCATTCGACCGTCGTGGACCTACGTCTGCATCACATACATGTTTAATTAGAACTTATCATCATCTATTTTTTTATTTTTTTTCCTATACAAAAATACAAAAAAATGAAATATTCAAAAACTTTGACATACCTATGTCTTCGTAGGTGGACCCTGGTGGTAACGACATGTCTGGATCTCCTCTAAAGTTGATCCCTACATAAGGGTAGTCATCCAGAGCTATCACCTGTCAACTCCACAAGAAGAAAAATTCATCACTGTAGGGTGTTGGCACCCTACCACCCCCCTTCCGCCTCATCACCTCGGTCCACTGTGCCATGGCTGGATCATGAGGTCCACGCATAATAATCTCAACTCTAGGGCCCAGACCTAGAACTCACTCGAAGAAAAAACTACAAAGGATAGACGAGAACCCAAAGTTCCTCTTTCTACCCAGTTTGCAGTCTGTCAGTTGGCTCTTCATGTTGGCCAGTAGTGAGGTGCACCAATCATACATCGTGGGTCGCAAGCACTCCACTGAATAGAAAATAAGTGGCTTCGATGCCTGGTGCAAAGAGGCCAACCCTGTGATCTGTGTCAAAACCAGGACAACAATATTGAGACTTAGATTGTTTATCACTCTGATTGGGAGTTGGCTCCCTACCTTCTCAATCCCTACAATGCAATGAATGTTTGTGTAATCCTCGATTTTCATGCCACTCTCATCTCCCCGTGCTTTGAGGTTGACCACCTCACCCTGACATGACAATCTGGTCAAGAAATAGATGTCCTCAACTTCAATCCTTAATGGTTGTCCATCAAGGATGAAGGTCTCACTATCCGGATCCCAGTAGTTCACAAGCAGCTGAAGCAATCTCACTTGAGCCCTCATACCTTTGAGAGCCCAAAAATTGTATAGCTCACATCCTTTTAAGGCCATTTGCCCCCCCAGATATCTCTCCACTGTAGCATCCACCTCCTCATGCTCTCTTTCTCTCGAGTCTAGCACCATCCTGCAAGTTTCAAAACCTTTTTTGAGTTAGAAACATGTAAAAAACCTTATCCACAGACATATACGTGAGTCGTAATGTACACAATCACATATAGGGTTGCTTATACGCTGGATTTTTTTTAAAAACAATCTCTTATAAGTATGCGTATATGCGACCCGATAAATTGTAGCCCGCGTACACCTCAGTTTTGAAGTTGTGCCCTAAATAACTTAAAAAAATGAGGCCTAATTACAAATTTTAATCCATTGAAAAGAAAGAGGAGAGAAAGATGAATTACCTGGTCCAGATGGTCGTCGATTCTGTTTCTTGTAGTTTCAGCAATCAACAGTTGAAATTCGAAGGCAATTTGGTCCAAAATCCACTATTTTGGTAAAAAATACAAATGGTATAGTAAAATTGGGTTTTTTACTATTTATAGAAAATTTTTACCCACTTTGCATAGTTTTGTGCAATATTTTGGCCTAATGGACTAATACGACAGTGGATGGAGTTGGTTTTGGTAGTTTTATCCAGGGATTCTTAAATTTTTCAGCGCCTTGTCGCCTGTTTGTAACTTTGGATAGGTATTTTCGTTACCCAACATATATGATAGGTATCCAATCCATCATGTACACTTGCATCATCCTATGACTGCAACTCGTATGCCTTAGGTACGAACCCATTTATAATGACACAAAACATTCTATGTACAACTAGAAGTGTCGTTATCGAATGGTAGGGACTTACCAAACATGGGTACCCTAGTTAGATCCCCCGTTTCATTCAATGCCCATGCATAGATTTTGTTCATAGGATCGGGAGTCTCTTATAGCTAATACATGAATTTATGTTTGAACCTCATTTCTTACTCATAAACATGTTGAACTATACCTAGAGGACTCCCAAATGAGTCTGATTTAAACTCTTTTCCGAGTCTCTCAAAAAACGAAAAGATTTCCGAGTGAACTTGTCTCTTTCACACTCGTAAATTGGATTTGAAAGGACGTCTATTTGGTGCAAGTTTATCCCTTTTTCAAACCAAGTAGACTAAGATTATGAAAAAGGACATTTTTTAGCGTTAAGTTGTAATTGCATCTCATTCTCTTGCTTGCAGTATTGAGCCTATTGTTGGTTCTTTCTTTTGTGTTATAAGCCTTTCACCTCAGCAGTTTGCATCATCAACCAAGTAGAGCCTTGTTTATATCCTTTGCAGCTTGACACCCTATACCCAAGAGGAAACATTCTCCCGAGTGTCCATCTCTCACATGCACTTCCTTGCATTTAGAATAGGCATGTTCCATTGCTAGAACTAGATTTCTTACTTGTGACACTCGTTTCGTCCTCTGTATCATAACATTCGTTTGACTATGAAAAAAAAAAAAGACGGGCGGGAAAGGAATATTATCTTATATTGGCAGCAATTGTGTTGCCTTTGAACATAGCACAAAAGTTTTGAGTCCACTTGTCATTAAGATTTTGGGTTTAGCATGACCTTAGGAAGCTGAGCTCATTACAAAGAGTTTACTCCCCCAACTGGTTACTCTTCCAGTTCCCATGGAGAGTTTGATTTATGCCTCCTGCATATCAAAGTTTCTTCATTGAGTCTATGTTTTCAGAGTCTTCCATATGTCTCGTTCTCTTGTTCAAAGGATGTCTATCAACCCATGCTGGCCATTCCTCAGAACTCTTGACTTTGCATGTTGACCATACCCTTAGTGTGTCTTAGAATTACATGAAGTTGTAGTCCTATTGTGCACCCTGGTCCTACTTTCTTCATTGGTAGGTAACCTTGAACCCAGTAGCCGAGATTTCATCATTGGTCATTGACTGGGTGGTTACCCTTGTGTTCGATGACAGGAAATCTATTCACACATTGGGATTCATGCAGTGCCTTGGATGCCATTAACATTATTGGTGGTTTCCTCATATTTGTCAAGAAATTTCCTTATTGGCTGTTGTTTAGAGGGTCTTTTTCATATACCGCTTGCATCTGGTACACATGAAAGACGCATAGGGTCGTTGGTTCGTGAACATGTTCTTCATATGATTTTGTCCAAATCATCAAGCTCCTACTTTGTACCTCATGCTGAATGATGAGAGATGCCTCAATGCTCTCCTTTCAGCGAGTCTCCTTCCATCAACTTCAACTCATCTATTCTGGAGACGAGACCTAGAGTTCTATGAGTACCTCAAGGCTTGCAGACATTAGTGGCAAGTTCTCCCACCATCGACAATTGGGAATACATCAATTTCTCTTGTCAATGGATTCTTCAAGTGTTTGACCCCGACACTTTTATTCACACTTGTAAGAATGTACTTGGAGCCTTGATACCTACTTTCATAATCGATAGGCTGTCTCGTATTTGTTAACGATATACCTTAATGACCGATAATCAAACAATGTCTCATTATGTTCGACCTCAACTCCTTTATTTACATGATGTAGACTTGCACCTTTGGTGGATCGTGTAGAAGACTTGAAGACATCAGTTCATAGTCACAACTTTTCTAAGTTGTTGCTACCTTTCATTGGACCAACACTTATGTGACTTCAGTGACCATGGGAGATCAAAATGTACTCCATTGTATACATATATCTTCAGATTGATTTTGAGACTAGTTTTACTGGGTCTTTTTCGTGACTATGACAACCTTTGGCATGTAACCACCTTTGTATTTCCTATTCATGGCCATGGACAGTTTTTTGGTATATTTTCACATGGATCTGCAGTGTAATTCAATTGGCAGCCATGTGTGCAAAGTCAATACAGATTGTAATATTATCATGAGAAACTAGTTCGTCCAATTGGGTCCCCATTACTCAACTTCTGGGTATTATAATGTATTTTAGACATCGTAGACACTCCTCTAACCTCACACGTTAGGGGGCATCTGTTATAGCAAGATTTGCCTCACCCTATGCAAATTTTCTCAGAAGGCCTTATTCCATTTCCCTATGTAGACTTGAAATCCCTTTTTGCAAATCCTAGAGCTAAAAACATTATTTTTCCACATATACAAGCCCTAACTATTGTACAACATGCGTATACATAGGTTGCACCACTACAACTAGCGTACATTGGGTTTTGTGCTCAAAATTAAAAAAATGGTGTCGGGTTTCCATGCCATTGTTGTAGGAAAATTCCCCTGTGGATAGGTGAATGACCTCTTGGATCTTAGACCCCTATGACCAAGAAAGAAAGGTGCTAAATTTGAACACCAACATCCCTTTAAACATAGCTTAACTAGTCAATAGAGAAGAGGAAGAAAGTATGAGTACCTTTTGATGAAGTTTGTCCTCACTTTGTCCAAGTTGAGCTTGATCTCCAAGTTCTTCAATGGGTCTTGCAATCCAATGAACAACAAAGACAAAGAATACTTCCTATTCTACCATGATTATTATAAATATAGATTTATCTAAAGAGACAATTCCATGCAAATGTACACAAACTTGAAGGAAACAGGCCAAGCACATGTATTAATGAAAACTAAACAAGGTGCTTATAAAATGTAGATGCATATGCAACAGCCTCACCAAGTTCTCCTTATCCAACCCCTTATCGAACGATCTACGATCAAAATGAAAATACTTTTCACTGATTATTCTCCCCCTTTCACCATGATAATGACTCCTTATATAGGCTTTGAAAGGCTTAAACACCTTAGATATTCTTGGGATAAGTTGAGGATATGGATCCATTAGTTGTGGAACTCCCCTTAGATTCAAACTTGGACTTGGATTCAAGCCAAATTGACTCGGATATTTCTTAGCTGTATTTAGAGATAAGGGGGATTTGTCCCCAAGATTTTCTCAACAGATTGACGGTCCCTCAAAGTGGGCCACAGTGTGTTGCAACAGTCCCTACTAAGAGGAAAAGGAGTGCTAGCGATCCCTACAAGTGGTCAGGGGAGTGTTGATCTCCAAAAATACATTTAGGATGGTAATTCCTCAAGGTAAAATGTTGTAAACTTCACCAAATGATATATTTTCTTCTTCTAACAATTCTAAGAGGATGTCCCAAGTGTTCTGATGATGTCATTCATGATGCGACTCATGTGATGCGAACACATAACTTTTACGACACTTGCGACACTTGTGACAAAAGTGAGACACTTGCAACACTTGCGACAATGATAATGAGACATTGTCGAAGTGAGTAATTTTGACGTGTAACAGATTTCCCCCCAAAGTGTGAGGTCAGAAGACAGAAAATGATGACTGAAGTACTTTGCAGACTTTTCTAAGTAAGGGTATGGAGTTGGAGAACCTGGTAGGAGCTGCAAACAACCATCAAACAAATGCTATGACATGTTTCAAACCCAAGGAAGGCATACCTATGCTTGAGTGATAAAGGACTTTTAAGGTATGGATGCCATCAAATACACTACGGATCCATAATCATATTGAGTTAAGGGTATAGCCACCAAATATACAATGTGGATCTATACATCCATGAAATGAATTGATCGTAGCCACGAGAATTACACAGTGGATCTATGAGATGACAAAACATAGCCACAGGCCAATACAAAGTGGATCTATGTGAAAATATATATATCAATGTGCTCAAATGATCTCCTTTCGTAGCATGGGCAAAGTAGATATTAGAGTGAACACTCAACCCCAGGTCTTCTTATCGATCTCGATGTGGCACAAATCTAACCATGTGAATAGATTTTTTGATGTCGAACATGGTAGAAATCACTTGATTACCAGTCAATGAGGTACACCGTTAACAAGTGCGAGGGGAATCACCAATGATGTCAATGATTCCCAAGGTTCCCTAGTACAATCCAATGAATGTGAATAGATGAGTTGAAGTCGAACATTCATGGAATCATCTGATCAGAGGTAAATGATGTAAACCGATTTTCAGAAGCAAGGAGGCCTACCATTGAGGCATGCAGGTCCCAAGGTACTAACTGGTTTCTAATTCTAAGTCCTGGATAATGTGTTGAAGTCAATAGGACAAGACTCATCGAAGGAGGGCCTTGATATATCCCCCATCAACGACACAAAACTGACATAGAGATGTAAGATGGTGAATCAAATGAGTATAGACTGACATGGGTAATGAAACTGAAAATTTGAGATGGTTGACTCTTGAGGCGGATACTTCCCTTGAACACTGAGGTACAAACAACAAAAACATGACATGGACCAAAACATGATGCAGTGGATACTATGAATTTCATCGGGTGACCCAAAGGAGTAAAGAAACTCATAGGATTGGTTCAGTGTAGAGGTTCAACAAGTTAAAATGTATGTAAAGACAATGTGTCGTTTTCAAGGGAGACTGCAAAAGTGACTTGTGATGTTTACAAAAATGGCTTGGCTTGATTCCTTCAATTCCCCCCCCATCCAGATAGACGAGTACCTCTTTTTATTTTTACAATCTCGAGGAGGATAACACATGCTCGATACAACTCACCTTCGGTAAGTCCCTCTTCCTTTTTTAAATGAACTGGAAGAAGTAAAAGTTCGTTCCCATATGGGCCCTTTGCTTTGTAATTTTTAACGAGTGCAGAGAAGGGAAACTCGGTGGTTTTTCATGTTTAGAGAATCTGAAAATAACTTAAAGATAAATCCAAGGTTTTCCTTTTTCGTAATATTAGTCTTTGAAGTTCGAAAAAGAGATAAACTACTACTCGGGAGACTCCCTTTCAAAACCTTTTAAACAAGTGTGAAAGGAAGCAAGATCACTTGACAAACTTTTCATGTTTAGAGAGTCTAAAAAGAGCTTAAAGGAGACTCCATGGGGTTCCTTTTTCATATATCCTTACGAGTCCGAAAAAGTGATAACAATCTACTCGGTTATGTTCTCATGTTCTTTTCGAGCGTGAGAAGGAACTAAGACTATGCTCGTCAATGTGACAAGGTGAAACGGAAAAATGCTGCTTCCAAGCTTGCAAGTGATGACAAATCTGCATTCCAGGGTATTAGTGACATCTCCAAAAAAGATTTTAAAAACCCAAAATAGACTATAGGTTAGAAAAAATGAACCCTATATCAATGAAATAAGGATAAAAATGTTATTTACCATTTAATTTGTGCAAAACTCTTCTAGCATTGGGAATTTCAACTTCGGAGAGCGATTTTGAAGTTGTTGGCACTGGAGCTACGGTCCACCGTTTTCACTTTTGTCTGGATCAGGTTGGTCTTCAACTCTTTACAATCATTTTGTACGATTTAAAAATTCATTTAAGTTAGTTTTTAGTCTCATTATGGGCTCCCTAGGAAGCCCTAGGTGCCAAACCATATTGGTTCTCCCTTAAAGGGCTAAGGGGAGTGCCGACCTTGTTTTCAACGCCCTAGTATGTACTCCAGGGGAGCGCTAGTGCCATGTGTATGCATTTAATGGAGAGACGACGCAAAATGAAAAACTAAGTTGATATTTAAGCTAAAAATACCCAAAAAGTTTCTTTGATGAGATGATTAATGGATTTTAATTGAATATTCTTGTAGTTTGCATAGATAAAAACCATGATTAAGTGGAAAGAGCACGAGCACAAGCTTGATGGCATAGATGCGCTGCAAAACCCCCAAACAAGGGCCGCATTGAGGAATTGTGGCCTCCTCAAGTACTTTAAATTGCAAAAGATGAAAAAGGAAGTCCTGTTACTTGAGTATATGATTGGGTTGTGGGATGACACCGAATAGACGTTTCATATTGGTCCACAAACACTCAAAATCGAGCTAGAGGACGTATAATTTCGTACCATCCTCTCAAAGAGAGGGGCTCCTATCATTTTTTCTGGACAATGGGAAACTCCTGTGCCTCCCAAGCTATACGTGGGAGATCATTTTGTTCTGGGGTCGCGATTGGTTGGAGGCCGAATCGTGATTAAAGAAGTCAGAGAGTTTACACTACGATCCATCTTGTTTTCCATAACCAATTTGGCAAGTAGCACCAGTGCGCATTTGGATTCGAAATCCCAAATGGCATATGCTCTACAATGCATGGAGCCAACTTTGTTCAACTGGAGTGAAACTTTCCTTCGCAATGTGAAGGATCAAATTACAAAATGCAGGACTGGGAACCATAAACAATTTGGGTATGGTTCCTTTTTGGTTTCATTTTTCCTAGAACGGATACCTTAGATGCAGCCACAGATCGCATTGATGACACGACCGGTGACTGAACCAAGAATGGAAAGGTGGACGATTTTGTCTCCAAGGTTGGGAATCGACTTAGAATTTAAATTCACTGTCGACTTCTTTGCTTGGTTGAGACATCAATTGATCTTCATTGAGGACTTCCCATATGCCAGAGTAGATTTCCAAGGTAACTTGGACTTGGCCCTTCCAGAGGGTATAGACTGGGATGCGTCGTGTAAGAAACCAAAAACTTGTCATATGTTTTTTTTGTTTTTTTTTAAATTTTATATTATTTTTATATGTACACAGAGGGGTTTTTAACAGATGCATTGTTTCACCATGCAGACAGAGGTGCATCACGTCTGGCGGAGATGTCGACACTAGGGCGTCGCGAAGACACATAGATAGTCGTAGAGCATGAGGTAGCGGTCAGGGGTCTCCGGGACGTCGAGAGGAACCTTCGTGGTCTTACAATGGGTGTCCCTCCTCTCAGGAGGTGAGATGTACCACTACATTTATAGAGACATACAGTGGGGGTTCCCGAGAGTCTAAACCACCTACTTCAATGAGTGGCCTACGCAGTGGTGTGCTACTCAAAGAGAAATGTGGTGCAGGAGGATTAGGATAATCTAGATGTTTTTTGTATTCTTTTTGATGATGATATCATGGGCATGAGGGCCCATATTTTTCCCTTCTATGTGCCTTTTTGATGTAAACAAACTTTTTTCTATTGCGCAGTTTATATATATATATATATCCAAGTTTTGTGGTGCCAATGATGTTATAAATAATCTTGTGTGATGTGTTTATTTTACATGTGATTCATTGTCTTTATAAACTTTTATCTATGTGCAAGATACCGATCCAAAATGTAATTTGCTTGCAAATCTGAAATTGTGTTAAGTTCTCGTGGTATGTGTCTGTATTCTATAAATTCAAACATTCTTTCAAGATGACGAACTTGTATGTGGAGACGCAATAGGGTAGGATTGTGAATGGCGTAGACCCAATTAAGATGACAAACCACGAGTTGAGAGTCTAGGTTAATGATTATATGAGATATACCTAGGGAGGAGGCCTCGGTTAAAATTCCAATGAAAACATGATATTCTGCCACGCTATTGGTTGTCGATCCTAGTCAAATGCCTCCTGAACTCACCAACTCATTAGAGTGGTAAATGACCTAAGCTGCATAAGCAATGTTCTCGGTGCATCGACTAACGCCATTCGCAAACTCGACAAAGATAGGAAAGGAATATGTCATCTGCACATGCAATAACAAGACAAAGTATAAGTGGCTAAGAAAAAACTCATACACGCAAGAGAAAAAGACACACCAAAAACTATAGTACAATAGTGTACAAAGCACACATGCTAGATGTTCTATGCATAGTACTTCTTAAGGTAGAGCCCGTTCCGGGGTTCACCAAGGGAGATTTTTGTCGTAGTCAACCATCTTGTAGGCACCTCTATGTAATACACGTTTTATGATATATGGTCCTGTTGGATTACTGAGAGGGGGGGTGAATCAGTAATAGAGCAATTGAATCCCTTTTAACCATATAATCCAAGTGCTATATCAATGAAGCATTATTATCCAATAACTGCAGAGTAAATAAGCAATGAACAAATGAAGCATTATTATCCAATAACCGCAGAGTAAATAAGCAATGAACAAATGAACAATCATAACACATACACAATACACCTGTGTTTTACGTGGAAACCCAAATCGAGAAAACCACAGAATGCTTTTCTTAAGGTCTTGAAGAATTACATTCATTGGAAGCACCAACTTCCTTTGTTTTCCAGCTGCAACTAGAAGGGGAGGCTCCAACCCCCTGGTTTCCAGGCTACAACCTGAGGGAAGCCCAACTCCTACCCTCTGGCTACAACCACAGAAGGAGGCTACAACCCCTAAGTGTTCTTTCTTTGGCTACAAACTGAAGGTGGCTACAACCAATCTGTCCTTGCCTGTCCTGCCACCCTGAAGTAGAAGTAGAACTGATGTTCAATTGTCACACTATCACTGTGAGATATACTGCTGTAAACCTGTACCCAATAAATCGGAACCATGCATCAACCATGTGTCAACCTATAACAAACAACTTGTAATAAACATGTACCACAAACAAGTGTATCAACCATGCACCAACCTGTACTATAAACAAGTGCATCAACCATGCACCAACCTGTAATCAACCTGTACCATAAACAAGTGCATCAACCATGCAACTAACCTTAGAAAGCACCATCAAAAGAATTTATCCTTCCTTGCATTTCGACCTTCTTTCTTTCACTTTCCTCAGAATTTCGGCTTAGATATCATTTGTAAACCCTAGACACCTATAGATATTCAATATGCTCAAGTGTGATTCAAAATGAGAGAGCCTTGCCTCTATTTATACCTCCAAGTAGCCTCTTTAAAAACATATTCTAGGGTCACTTCATTCCACTTTCCTTATTTTAGGTTGGGTCCACTTCTAATTTCCATTAAAATTATTATTGAAATAATTCTATTTTGTATTCACTTTGAATTATAATACACTCATCACTTCACTCTTTATTATTTACCCTTTAAAAATCTCTTAAACGACTTTGATTACTGTGACCTTAGTATTTCTAAATGACACATATGAGGGTCCCAACTTCTGTAAGGCCATAACTCTCAAACCGTGAGGAGTTATGTGTGATCGCCCCACATACCACCAGAAATGATACATGACATGTACTATCCATATAGAATAGTATTATCTTGAAAATATATCATAACTCATACCATTACTCCATCAAACAAACTTGGACGAGGATGGAATGAGAGGGATGGAAATGGATGGAAGGAATGGATGGATGGAGGAAATGGAGGATGGAATGGACCGGATGGAGGAAGGAATGGAATGGATCGATGGAATGGAAGGATGGATGGATGGAAGGAGGATGGAGGAGGATGGACGGAGGAAGGAATGGATGGATGGAAGGATGGATGAAATGGACGGACGGAGTGGATGAGGAATGGAGGAAGGATGGATGGAGGGATGGATGGATGGACGGATGGATGGAGGATGGATGGAAGGAATGGGGATGGATGGAAATGGATGGATGGAATGGATGGACGGATGGATGGAGGAAGGAAGGAAGGAAGGAATGGAAGGGAGGACGGATGGATGGAGGAGGAAAGGAAAGGAATGGACGGATGGAAGGAATGGAATGGAAGGAATGGAATGGATGGAATGGATGGAATGGAAAGATGGATGGATGGATGGATGGAATGGAATGGAATGGATGGATGGATGGACAGTGGATGAACATTTCTTTTATAATCCCCTCGCACCAGAACCTTATGTCCAAAGTTAGTACAATAAAAAAATGACCTATAAAATAAATTTTCATACCCTGGAGTGAATGATCTTCTTTGTATGAGTCCTTCCAATTTTCCTTGAATCATCATGATCATGATTGAATTTTTGTGGCTTGAATATTGATGGCCTCTTTGAAGATGTATCTTCGGCTAGTTTTCTTAGATTCTCGCTGACCATGATTCCCTTCCTTTGAGTAATTTCAAGATAACTCTTTCTATTTTCTTCTATTCTTATTTTCTAGTAAACCTAGAGTGCTTCTCTCTTCATTCTTTACAACTGATATGGATGTTTCTGCCTCTTCAACTTTCTTTGTTGAGCTTGTCAATTTTGACTCTTAGTATGACAACTTCTCTTCAAGATTCTCAACCTCTTCTTCCTTCTTTAATATCTGAGACTTCATGACCTCCTTCTCGCTCTCTCTTTGTTTCTTCAAGTTGGATTTTCAATGTACTCATTTCTTCTTTCCATTCTTCTCTCTTCTTGACCAAACTCTTCCTCAAGTTGGTTTAAATCATTGGTTCTTTCCTTGAGATGACCCATCAATATGTTTTCTCTTTTCTCAGATCTTCCTTTGTGCTTCTATGTTGGCTTTTAAAGATTTCTTTTCGATATTCTAGAGTTTCTTCAATTCTTCCTCGGCCTCTTTCTAGTTGAGCTCTTAAATTTCTTATGACCACCGATCCTTTTTATAACCTTGAACACTTTTCTTTGGCTTTACTACCTCTTTTCTTTGGATGACTTTTTCTTATCTTTCTTTCCTTATATATTTAATCGCACTGATCAATTTTTATCTGTAATCAACTTCGCTTCATCATACTCTTCCTCTTCCTCGAATCATTCCATATGATGAGCATCTTTTCTCTTGTTCTCAGATTCCATCTCTTTGGCATTTTATGAACTGCTGGCTAGTGAAGAATATATGTCATGTAACTTATCCCAAAGTTCTTTATCATGAACATTTACCAACCTTTTTCTCTTACCCTGCTTAGGTAATCCTTTCTAGATGAAACTATCATATTTTGTTATTCTTTTCTTTCACTCCCTTCTCTTGGTTGCAGCCTTTGCCCTTTTTTGAACTATCATATCCTCGTGAACAACCTGAGTAGCCAAATATAATGTCCCTCGGGTGGCTCCTCGTAAAAATACTTTCACCTTATGCTCCACATCTCATACTCTAAACCATTATGACCATTAAATATCAATTCCATTCTCGCATTAATCCATGATCTCCTTCTAGTGGTTAAATCATTTCCTCGGGTTGAACTCCTCGCTCGAAGTACTAATTGTTGGATTTCATCAGAATAAATAATAAAGCAATTGAATCCCTTTTAACTATATAACTAAGTAAGAGAATAATGAAGCATTATTATCCAATAACCGCAGAGTAAATAAGCAATGAACAAATGAACAATCATACACATACACAAGACACCGTTGTTTTTTAATGGAAACTCAAATCTGAGAAAACCACTAATGCTTTTTATTAATGTCTTAAGAATTAAATTCATTGGAAGTAACAAATTCCCTTTGTTTTCCAAATAAGAACTAGAAGGGAGGCTCCAACCTCAGTTTCTCAAAGGCAACCCGAGGGAAACTCCAACTCTCCAATTCTCTGGCTACAACTATAAGGAGGGTACAACCCCCTAGGTTCATCAAATTCAATTGGAAGGTGGCTACAACAACCTTCCCTTTCCCCATCCAACTGCGTTGGCGTAGAAGTAGAATGATGGAACCATCATTCTACTTATACCGAGATATACTGTAAACCTCGTACTAATAATCAACCATGCATCAAATCCATGTATCAACCTCAATCAACCTGTACTATAAACAAGTGTATCAACCATGCATCAACTGTATCTATAAACAAGTGTATCAACTATGTACCAAAACTCCGTATTTCATAAACAAGTGCATCAACTATGCACCAACCTCGTAATCAACCTGTATCTATAAACAAGTGCAACCATGCAACTAAACCTGTAACTAAACCCAGACCATAAACAGTTGCATCAACTATGCACCAACCTTAGAAAGTAACTACATCAAAAGAATTTATCCTCTCCTTGCATTTCGCCTTTCACTTTCCTCGAATTTCAGCTTAGATATCATTTTAAACCTCTGACACCTATAGATATTCAATATGCTCAAGTGTGTTTCAAATGAGAGAGCTCCTATTCTTATTTCTATACTCAAGTAGCTCTTAAAAACATATTCTAGGTCACTTCAATAGCCCCACTTTCCTTATTATTTTAGGGTTGGGTCCACCTCTATTCTCCATTAAAATTATTATTAAAATAATTCTATTTTGTATTCACTTTGAATTATAATACACTCATCACTTCAATTTTTATTATTTACCATTTAAAATCTCTTAAAACCACTTTGATTAATTTGACCTTTAGTTTCGATGACATATGAGGGTCCCTCCACAGAAGGCCATAACTCTCAAACCTGGAGGGAGTTATGTGACATTCTGCACATACCAATTAAATGGTGCATGACATGTACTATCTATATAGAATAGTATTATCTCAAAAATATATCATAACTCATGACATTACCCATCAAACAAACTTATGGTCCATTATCCAAACCTGGTGTCTCCAACTTCTCATGCATATAACTCTCTAAACTGTGGAGGGGAATTATGACGCCCACATACCACCGGCCATGACATGGAAAGAACTATCCATCTAGGGATATTTTCCTAACAAATTCACTTTCCTTCATCCCATTATTCCATAATTAAGTATGGGCTCTCCTACTCCACAAAGCCGCGTCTTCCCGTGAGGGCTTTCACCATAAGGGGACCACTTTGGAGTTCATCCATATTTACTTCTTCTCAACCATGACAAAACAATAATGAGTCATATTTACATCAAACACTATTGGGTCCATTACCCAAAACTTTGTGCTACGAGTCTTTCTTCAAGGGTTGACATCAATGACAACCAACCTTAATCTACAGGTCCATGCCACAGAGGTTCTAACTTGCCTGTCCCTAACTTGTCGTGATCCTGGTCATAAACAAGGACTAGGTCTCCTTTTGCGAAAGTACGAGGGTGGATAGATTTTTCATATTGACTCTTCATTATTTTTTGACATGTCTCGTTAACGAGAGAAGCATCGTGACGTGTTTTCTCCAACCTAGTTAGATATAAGAAATGTTCCTCTTCAACAGAAGTGTGAGGCATGAGTTCTACTTTGATTTTCAACAAAGGAATTTCTCACTCAATTGGTAAAACTACTTTGACGCCATATACCAACTAGAAAGGAGTGAATCTAGTAGCAGTTTTTACTAAGGTGTGGTAAGCCCAAAGAGCGGAGAAAAGCTGTAGATGCCAAGAAGTTTTGTTTTCCCCCACCATGCATTGAATCATGGTTTTAAGGAATTTGTTGATAGCTTCAATTGTCCATTTTCTTGAGGATAGTAGGGGGATGAGTTCTCTTGGAGAAAACCCAACTTGACATGTAACTCACTCATCCTCTGGTTTTGAAAATGCGAACTGTGATCAGTAACAATGTCTTGTGTAACACCAAAGCGAGTGATGATGTGGTTGAATATGAAGAGAGTTGCAATACTACCATCATTAAGAAAAGTAGGCATAACCTCGACCCATTTTGTGAAGTAATCAATGACAACAATGATATAACTGTGCCCCCCAACTAAGGTAGGCTTACATTGCATAAAATCAATGCCCCATTTTGAAAAGGGTCTGATGGCGATGATAGGATGCAACAAAGCAGGGTGGGTGTGTGCCTTTTTATGAAAAACCTGGCAGGGTGGGCATCTTTTGACAGCCTCAATACAATATTTGAAGATAGAGGGCCAAAAGTAACCAACACGTAATATTTTCTAAGTTGTAGCCATCCCAGAAAGGTGACCGCCACATGCTCCAAGGTGACAGTCATTAAGAACACGTTTAACCTCATTGTGATTTAAACAACGTCATAAAATAGTGTCTATACCACAACGATACACAATATCACCGATGATAAGGTAGCATTTAGAATGGTGATGAATATGGCGACGTTCTTCATCGGAGATATTGGGCTGAAAACATTGGGTTTGAAGATAAAGAATAATATCTCCATACCAAGGATCAGACGTGCTAATGAGGAACATAGATTCATCCTGGAGAGAATCTCTGGGCTCAGTATCTTCATTAGCATGGGGAAGATCCCAGATAAGTTCTGTAAAAACCAAGGACTTTTTATCTTTCGATTTGGCAAAAT
The DNA here is from genome assembly GCA_010110895.2 of Picea sitchensis. NCBI lineage: Eukaryota > Viridiplantae > Streptophyta > Pinopsida > Pinales > Pinaceae > Picea > Picea sitchensis. Next base: position 87,306 of record SNQJ01S0013148.1, read on the forward strand.
CGAGATTGAATTCCTGAAGAATAATGATCCATTCGCAATATTTTCTCCCAAGGACTTGATGGGTCAGGATGTGATACATGGGGTTCGAGTTCGTAATGACCGTGGTAGTGTGTAATAGTATGTAATGGAGAAATCTATGGACCGCAATGATGGCTTCCAGAGCCAACTTTTCAACATGTGGATATCAGAGCTCGGGACCAGATAGACTCTTGCTCAGATAATAGATGACATGTTCCTCACCGTGAGGGTCCTCTTGATTTAACACCATAGCGATAGTGGAAGTAGAGGCTGCCAAGTAAAGGATGTAGTATCATGCATATTTCGAAGGATGCAAAAGAGGTGTATGGGTTAATGCATGCTTAAGAGCATCAAAATATCATTGAGCATTGTCATCCCATATGAAAGGAGTGTCTTTATGCAAGAATTGCATAAGTCATTTAGTAATATCGACGTAGTTACATATAAAACGACGAAGAAAGTTTGCTTTCCCTTGCAAACTTTGAAGTTGTGTCATATTGTTGGGAGGAGGTAAAGCAAGAATAACTTTAATATTTAAGGGATCCACCCTAATCCCATATTTGGAGACAACGAAACCGAGGAGTCGACCTGATTCGACAATAAAGATACACTTGTGGGGGTTCAAACGAATATGGTAGAATCGACATCGAAGAAAAATGGCCCGTAGATGACCAATATGGTCTGATCCACTGGATGAATGGGCAGGTAAATCATCGAGGTAAGGTTCCACAATATGTTTGATATCGTGGAAAGCATATGACATGACCCGCTGGAAAGTGGCACCAACATTTTTGAGACCAAAGGTAGTTTTCGATAGGTGAAATTTCCCCATGGGCATATGAATGTTGTCTTATGTTAATCAATGGGTAGAATGTCAATCTGGTTGTATCCTGAAAATCCATCCATGAAAGAGAAAATAACGCTACCAACGCAATTATCAATGATTTGGTCGATGAAGGGGGTGGGGTAATTATCTTTTGGACAAGCGTTGTTAAGATCCCTATAATCAATGTAGACACAAATGGTCCCTTGTTTCTTGGCAACTGGAACAATGTTAGAAACCCATTCTATCAAGGGGACAGGATAGATGAAGCCAGATTTTAATAGTTTCTCAACTTCTGCCTTTATGGCCACGGTTTTCTTAGGATGGACTAGGCGAAGTTTTTTCCGTACAGTTTTAACAACGTGGTAAGTTTTTATTTCATGCACAATGATCAAGGGATCGATCCCAGGAATTTCCTCGTAGCTCCAAGTGAATATATCGCAAAATTATTTAAATAAAGCGGTGTAAGAAGCCACTTCCTTGGGCGAACAATTAGAACCGATATGAATATTTTCCACGATACCTTCCTTGATTGAAATATCAATAGAGACTGTAGAGGAGTTGTTGCCTAAATTCCCCTCAGAAATAGTATCCTGGGTAATTATAGGAGATTGAGGAGAACCAACAACATCGGGGGGGAAGCTAGAGTGTATACCTCCCTAAATTTCTTCGAGAGGAGGAAGAAAAGACAATCGATGATGGTTGTCATCCCAAGGTAATTCGTTAATACTAATCATTTCCATAATGGATTTGTCTAATGGAAAAATCTGGGAAATGTAGTCAAAATTAGAAAACAGGAATTCATCCAAGATGGCATTGAATAAGTGTTGGATGCCAATAGATGTTGGTCATCCATGGAGGGAGAGGAAAATTGGATAGTAGTGTACGAAGCCTCCGCTGGACTAAGTGGCATAGCGTCACCCAATGCATCAAACTCTAATGGACTAGGCACAAGGCAAGGATCAGATGATTCTAAAGACTGATAGGCCATAGTCGAAATCATATTCATTGTAGCGATATATTGTGTGGGAGGAGGAAGTGGTGCAGGGAAAGTACCCATAAGGGAAGAGTCTTTTAAAATACCTACACCAACATTTTCATATGTGATTTTTTTATCTCCCAAGAAGGGAATATTGTTGGCGGGAGGAGTGTGAACATCGGGTGTACAGTAATCTAACTGGTTGATAGCGACAATTTTACCTTTATGAGGGAATTGTACACATCGAAACATTGATGAAGCGACGACAGTCATGGCATAAAACCATTTTCTTCCTAATAACATGTTGTAATCAAGGGGAACATCAACCACATCGACATCAACAGAAATGGTCTTGCCACCCAACTGAACAGCTAAGGACTGCAAGAGTCCGTGAGGATGAAAACCTCCCCCATTGAATGCTTGCAACATTGTGGGGGATTGGTTAAGTGTAGGTGATTTTAAAACTTTCCAACAAGATAACGACATGACACAAGTGGAAGCTCCCTCATCCAATATAGTGAGATGAATGTGTTGGTTATGAACAACAACATCAATTTGAAAAGTGAGATGGTGAGAGAGTCAAGAATTGAAATTATCCAGGTTAAACGTGATATTGTTTGATGACTCTGGATCAATGGCGCCAATGGTGGCCAAGAGTGTTCTACATTGAATTGGGAAGTGTTGTATAACTTCAAGAGAAGACATAGCACATGATGCTTGGGACAAATATTCAACAATGTTGTAGTTCTGGGTGGCAGGTGAACTAGGATTAAAAGTTGATTTATGGATAGTGCTCTTGGGAGGCCGTAAAATAGAGTCGAAAGTAGGTTTATCAATATGAAGTGATCCAGATGGAGGACTAACATAAGGAGGAATAACGAAGGCAGGAGATGGATCTGGTAAAGTACCGTTAGTGACCTTTTCTTTGTCAGGTTTAGTTGGTGTGTCGTATGTGGTAGTGCAAGTGGTTAAAGAAATTCAATTGAACATATAAATATGAGCACTTGTTGAGGCATCATTAGTAGGAGGGTGGACAGAACTGCCCCCTGAGGGAGGGGCAAGTGCTTCAGCAACCATGAATTGTTGTTGAGGAAAAGGTTGTGTTAACACGATGGGTTGGGAATTCCCTTTAAAATTTTTGCAACTTTGTCATGATGTGGATAGTCTCGGGTGAAATGATCATTAGCACAAATAAGACATGGGAATTTAGGTTTGCGCTGTGGTTTCTTTTCAGTAGTAGGCAATGGATTTTGGGTTTTGGTTGTTCATTATTATTATTATTCTTTTTTGGGTTTATTTTTTGTCTTCTTCTTACCCCCGGATTGTTGTGAAGAGGCAAATTGAACTGCATTCACCTCATAAACTTGAGTCGGGAGGGAGGTAGAGGAGAGTGAGTTCGAACTGGGAGTGGGTGATGAAACAAAGCGATTTACTATCACAGTCGACTGTGATGTAGATTGGGTTTTGACGGTACTGATCAAACCATCCACATGTGCCGTCGATGAAGGTTTGGATGGATCGATAGTAGTACGAGTAGCATTTGGAATTAACTCGTACAAAGTACTAGATTGTGAATAAACCAAATCTAAGTAATGAGCTTGGGAAATGCCTTCTTCCTCAGTGACTACACCACCCATGGTGACGTCACGAGCAATCGAGGGTAAAAGAGATTTAGTAAACCATTCTGCCAATAATTGGTCAGGAATGGTTTCTTTAATCAACCTTTGCCATTGTCTCCACTCATGAATATGATCAGATATATGCACAGAGTTTGTTTGACGAAGGGAGGTTAAAATTTCGGTACCTATCTCATAATGGATGGGTAATTGAAAATGTGTGAGAAAATCCATAGCGAGGGAGTTGAAATCTTGAAAAGAACCACACATAAGTTCAATGTACCACTTGGCTGCAGAGCCTGTAAGTGTGCGCTGGAAAAGACGTAAACGTATAGAATCATCCATTAATGAGTTTGATGAAAACCATAAATGGAATGTCATCACATGGTTGTTTGGGTCTTCTCCCGATTTACCATCAAATTTTGGGATGTCAGAAGGTAACTTAGTGGGAATCATTGGCCAAAAAGGAAAATGCAGTATGGGATCATTGGTCAACCGAGACAAGTCTGGGAGATCCACAGTAACAAGAAATGGTAATTGTCGATTAACCTGAGGGTGATACTGGTGTGGCAAAGGAACACCAGTGGGGCCATAAACTGGTTGAGGTGGATAATTGTATCCAGTAGGACCTCCCACATATGGTTTTTGTTGACCAGGATAAGAAGGATTCAATGATTGTTGAGGAACATTCATGAGGGGAGTGAAACTCGACGGATGCTGAGGAGGATAGGTCTTGTGATTTGGTTGTGGGGGATAAACAGTTTTTCCTTGAGGGGGGTAAACAATGTTTCCATGAGGAGGGTGGGAAGTAACCCCTTGGGAAGGATAAACATTAGACCCATGTAGAGGATAAAGTTGTTGTCCTTGAGGACCCCAGGTGGGATTAGGTACACCCGAATAAGGTTGTCCATAAGACAGTCCAGAAGGAACATGATGTGATGCCCCTCCTTGTGGTTAGGGTAGGATTTTCCCCCAGGGTAGGTTTGATTAATCGTACCTCCTGAAAGTACTCCCCAGGAATGTGAAGGGTTGCCAACAAAAGAAGGTTTCCTCCCTGCCATAGGTTAATTTACAACTGAGGGTTGACCAGTAAAGGGATGTTGTCCTCTGTAAGAAGCATGAAAAGATGGATGTCACCCAGGAGGGGTAGGCTCGCTAAAGGATGGTTTTCCCCCAGAAGGGATAGGTCCATTAGATGGTGGTTTCCCCCAATTGCAATATGTCCCATAGTTGATTGTGTTTTTCTGGAAAGGGTCTGCATTCTTTGGTATAAAGGTGTTCCAACAGGATCTTGTGGAACATGAGGAGTTGTAGTATGAAGAGGTGTAAAGGTGGGAGTGATGGTTGAAGTACCTTGTGAGTGAGTAGGAGTGATGACTCCAACATCAAAGTGGAGTTGTGCTGACGTAACAGTAGGATATATAACCTGTTAAATGAGATGATCAATAGTTTGATCAGATGGTGCTGCCTCAACAGTAGGAGGGTGATGAGGATTAAGAGGTTGTCGAATATATTCAAAATTCTCATAAAGATCACGTCCCGATGGATTCCTCCATACAGAATGAGCAGGTGTCTGATGTGGATCTACTGCGTCAGTAGGACAAACATGGGTCCTATAGGAATCACTATAAAGTGGTTTTGTGGATCCCATATATGTCTCAGTAATTGGTCTCAAAGCCAAACCTTGGAATTCTTCTTCTATAACATTACTGAACGAGTCTAATTGAACCAAGAGAAGTTCAATAGGATCTTTTAACACAGGTGTAGTATGAGGAATGGGATCCTCAACCGTAACCAAGACTCTTTATGAATTTGCTAACAAAGGAGTAGCAACACTCCCAGCGTCAGAGGGTTGGTAGCCTTCTTCCGGAGGAAGCCCTTACATCCTATGTGATCGACGAAGACCTTTATCATCTATAGTCTCAATTTTGAAAAACTATTAAAACAACAACACACGCTAAAAAATCTAGAAATACCAACAAGCAAAAAAAACCTTCTCTCAATGACTGTACTAGTTGGTGATGAAATCCAACATCGCGTGATCAAATCAAGGAGGGGATAGGATATGAGCCGGTGGAATAGTTATGATGGTGACCTGCTTAACGAAATTACGCCTTGGTGCAAGCTTCCACACAATAATCATGGATTTACCCTCCAAGGAGCCCGAGTGAGTTTGACCACCATCTGTTCCAGGTACAACGAAGACTTCCCTTCACCCTCACCTTGTGTAAAGACCCTAAATATTATGGCTACTAAGGACACAACTCACAATCAACCCCTAGGCGAGTATAGTCGACAGTCCAGTCCGAACGTATGGGCATGATAACAAGTCTGAAATCCTTTGAGAGAACTAAGGACAAGTGGACCAGTAGAACTCTAGAGGATCCTGAATGGATTCATAATTCACGAAGCACTGAGAACAAATGAGAACAATTGGACCTCAATAAGGACCCCCAATATACGATATGACTACTACGAACGATTAAGCCGTCAAGGGATAATCTCCGTGGCTCTCCCGAATGCAACCTCATGCATAACCCTTGTGTGAGAGGGGGATCCTAGATAAGATTATATGAAAATTGGATTTTCTCTCCTTATCGCAAGATTCTAATGTTTGTTTTGAATGCTTTGGAGAGTTGTACTCATAGCCTAATCCAAAGCGCTAAACCTAGTCTAATGTTGGTGGAGGAACCTAAAAAGAAAAAGTTTCTAGATCAATTTTAATTAGCTTTGATTTTTGTGGTTCTTTACTCAAAGGTGAATGAAAATGAAATTGATGATATTATGACTCAATTCCCAAAAATGCATAAAAAATGATAAACAATCGTTTTCTTTCAATGAACTTCTATTTATGGGAAGGAGAAGAAATTGTCCTTTTCACTATCAAACACAAAAATACAGAGAGTTGATGTAATTGTTCTCAATCAAGAATCCAATTCAATGCTAAACTATTCAAAAAATGATTCTAATATCCAAAAAGTCAATCGTGAAAATATATCTCTTTGTTTAAATATGAAATTTCATTGATTCGATGCAAAGCTTCTTATGCCAACTAAATTTTAGTATTTGTAATTTTAAGCAATTGGAAGCAAATATCATATAAAGTAAAAGCACATTCTCACCATGATCAAACAAGAAGCAAAACAAATCCAAACCTTTCAAAAAGGAAATCAAAACTCAAACAAGAAGAATTTCTTGTAAGGATAACTCAAAGATCGAATGGAATAACACATAGATATCTCGACCTCCTTGTTACAACTTTCATGCACTCATATAAATGAGAAAGTATCAAACCAACTCCAGATCTCAAAGATGAAGAGTGATTCCAAAACAAGGAAGAGTGATTTCAATATCTTTAAAAAACCAAATAAAGCATAAAAAACCCTTAGAAATCAAAAGGTTGCAAGTTTTACAGAAGACACATGCTGATAGAAAAAGTCCCGAGTAGGAGAGAAAACCAAAAAACACACCCAGTAGAGATATCCCACAAATTTTCAACAGGAAGGAAAATCGACGCTTTGGTGATATAGGCACCAGAGTGTTGCAACGCTATGTGAAGCACTGAAGGGGAGAACTGAGCTTAAAATCAACGCTCTGGATGTAATGGAAGGGGAGCATTGTTTTATGAGAACGAAAAATGTCAACCTAGAAAACAAAAACTCAGGAAGGCTTACTCATCATCATGTGTAGGATGACTTCAAGAATAACAACATATGTAAAAAGAAGAAAAATATAGTGAGTAGGATCTGAGGATGGGAAAAAGACCAAAACAAGACCAAGAAAATAAACCAAAAGCACAAGCTTCATTCCCTAGTGGAGTCACCAATTTTTGTTGTAGGAAAATTCCCCCGCGGACAGGTGAATGATCTCTTGGATCTTAGACCCCTATGACCAAGACAGAAAGATGCTAACTTTGAACACTGACATTCCTTTAAACATATCTTAACTAGTCAATAAAGAAGAGGAAGAAAGTATGAATACCTTTTGATGAAGTTTGTCTTCGCTCAGTCCAAGTTGAGCTTGATCTCCAAGTCCTTCAACGAATCCTGCAATCCAATGAACAACAAAGAAAAAGCATACTTCCTATTCTACCATGATTAGTATAAATCTAGATTTATCCAAAGAGACAAGTCCATGCAAATGTACACAAAATTGAAAGAAATAGGCCAAGCACATGTATTAATGAAAACTAAACAAGGTGCTTACAAAATGTAGATGCATATGCAACAACCTCACCAAGTTTTCCTTGTCCAACCCCTTGCTCAAATGATCTATGATCAAAATGACAATACTTTTCACTGATTATTCTCCCCCTTTCACCATGATAATTCCTCCTTGTATAGGCTTTGAGAGGCTTAACCACCTTAGATATTCTTGGGATAAGTTGAGGATATGGCTCCATTAGTTATGGAACTCCCCTTAGATTCAACATTGGACTTGGATTCGAGCCAAACTGACTCAAATATTTTTCAGCTGTCTTTAGAGATAAGGGGGATTTGTCCCCAAGATTTTCTCAAAAGATTGACGCTCCCTCAAAGTGTGCCACAGAGCATTGCAACACTCCCTTCTAAGAGGACAATGAGCGCTATCACTCCCTGCAAGTGGTTAGGGGAGCGTTGATCTCCAAAAATACATTTAGGATGGTAATTCCTCAAGGTAAAAGCTTGTAAACTTCGCCAAATGATATATTTTCTTCTTTTAGCAAGTCTAAGAGGATTTACCAAGTGTTATGATGATGTCTTTTGCGATGCAAATCATGTGATGTGAACATATAACTTTTACGACACTTGCAACAAAAGTGCGACACTTGCGACAATGATAATGAGACATTGTCGAAGTGAGTAATTTTGACATGTAACAATCACGTCACGAGATCCATGATCCTTGACCTTCCATATACTGGAAATTTTCCGACTCGTCCCTTCAGTTCCACTTGAAGGCTATAAATGGGCCAAATCCAAGCTATGAAAAAAGGAGAAGAATTCAACTTTGAGAGCAAAGTTACTCTGGAGAAATTATTCACTTCATATTGAGTCTGCATTCCTTTGTCCTTTTAAGTCTGAACACATTGTTCATCCCCCAAGATCTTCCCTACTTGATTGAGAACCTCATTATCTCTCTTATATGAGATTTCCTTTAGTGGAGGCCCAACTGGAAGGGACTTAGTTTCTCGGTTCTGAACCGTGCCGACACGAAAGTTTCTAATTCATTCACTTCTGCTGATTACATTTTAATAGAAATACTCTTTTCTCGTCCAATTAATATCTTTAATATATTTGAATTGTTATTCCATGGGCTTATTTGTTATGAATGTTGATGGATTATTCTATTGAATGTAGTAAAATTATATATTATCACCATATGCTTGTGTTTATTGGTTGTTGAGGACAAGTTGCAGGTGTATTGCTTTGAGTCAAGTGATCAACGATGGACTTCATTGAACGTCCGGACGAGATAGGCCTTTATCTTGTCTTGCTAGAATATTTTTTTATATAGCATATCTGATATTAGAGTTGATTTCTGCAGTCATTTCCATTTGTTGTGGTTTACCCCTAGCCATAGAGAGATTTTCCTCATAACATAGGGCAATTCCTGCACCAAGGAAAGTGGCTCACTCGGGGCCAAATTCAACAAATATTTACTCATATGATGGGGCAACTCAAAAAAATGGAGACCATTACTTACTAAGGATGGAGGATTGATCTAAATGGATATCGGTGGCCACCCACCTATTCCAACTGGCTCATCTTGGCAATTTTTTAGTTTGGCAGTTGTTTTTCCTAGTTTTCGGTTCCTGAACTTCTGGGGTTGTTTTGAGGCTCTAAACAACGTTTTTAGGGATCACCACAGTCAAACTATACTTAGAGTTAATTTTTATGGCACAATTTGTATTCCTTGGATATACCTTTCCAACGGGATATCATGCGCCTAAAACAACGATCGTATGCAAAAGTTACGACCCCGGGAAGTTGATGTACTAACTTACCCTAACAAGGCCCACATGACTTTTGGTGCTTCATCTCCTAGGGTTAGGTTTTTGGATGTCTAGGGTTTTGGAATTCATGTTTATTATAAAAAGGATTTGAGAGCCTCATTGTAATCATCTTCTTACGAATGAGCATAGTCGTCACATCTCTTCTCAGAGATAAGATGCCACCATTTTAGCAAGCTTGTTTCAGTCTGCATTTTATAGTTTCAACATATTTCTTATTTAATAGAAGTCAAGTTTTACTGTATATCTGTTATTATTCACTGTGTCTCTATTTTAATATTATAAATTTACGTTTTCATTTCGTAATGCTCATAAATCTAGATCATTACATATTCATTTTCGAAAATTTAAAAGAAATTGGGGGAAAATGAAATGAATAGCCATGAGATCTTAAGGATCTCTATTGTTTTATAAAAGATAGCTCATTGAATGTAAATAAGGATTTTTCTCCTTTGTAAATGATACACACTATTCTTACTTCTGAATGAATAAAGAGCAAGAGGCATTCCAAAAATATGTGACGTTGGAAAATGTTTGTGAGACTATTCTTTGTGCATTTGTCTTCTACATGAGTAGCATAGAATTCTGTTATATGAGATATTTATTCACTTTGTTTTATATGCTCACGTTTTCATATGTTTCCATATGAGTACATAAATAATTTTATGTATGCATTGTACAACTATTTGTTTATGTATCTGTAGCATTGTTGTTATTACGTATAATTAGAATACACATGTTATTTCTGGTTCCGATGATATTATCTTTCACTGTTAGAAGTAGTTAGAAGTAGTTAGATTGGATTAATTAACTTTCAATTAGATTAAAATTAGAATTAATTAGAACTATTTGGTGGACATTTCATTGTCTTTCCCCCTTTTTTCTTATTTTGATTCTGAGTGATAATGAGGCCCACATACTCATTGGAAACGATACAACAAATGAGAGTAGGTCTAATTGGGAGATACCATTATGTGTTCTCCCTTAGTTGCTTGATAGGTCATTTCAACCCATCAACAGAACCATCCCTTAGAGAATCTACAGATTGAGAAGAATTAGGGTCATAGAATCCTTCAGTTTCTTAGCTTCCATGAAATTTTGGACCAAACCCCCCCCTCCAAGAGGAAGGAAATACCTCATAACCCACCACCTCTTCTAAAGAGTGCATTTCCAAATGAGAGGAAGAAGAATCCTTACATGGAGAGGTAGAGGAAATTAACTTACTAATATGAGGTTGATTAAATTTAATATATGACCACATTTCCTTGATCTTACTCCATTCGAAAGTAGACAGGTCAATATCTTCGTCCAATATATCCTTTGAGAGACTATGCAACCTTGGCCCAGAACCGGCCCCATCCAAAGGAATTTTTATTCCACCGACAACAAGAACAACTTCCTTATGAAGAGAATGCGAAGGGATGGGAGTAGAACCATGACCTCTACCCTGTCAGATAGCAAGGGAAGGATCTGATACGACTTTTTTTTCACTACACAGAGAGGATGGAGCATGCATTTTTTAATAATCTAGAATATCCCCTTGAAATTTCTTTACAAACTTTTTGTCGCAATCATCCACTACATGTACCACATTATGACACCTCACACAATGAAATGGGACATTAACATAGTCAAGAACTTGTGAGTAAGAAAGAGAACCAACAATAAGCTTCATAGACTCAAATAAACCTTCACTCGGGTTGAACTCCACTAATATATGATCAACTGAGTGGTTGGAAGAGGACTTGAAACATGAATTTGTAGTGATGGATGTCCCCAATGAATCACTAATGGCCTTGAGCCCATTGTCAAACCAAAATTCCAGTGGTAGTTTCAGTAACTTTATCCAAATAGGAAGGTTTTTCAAAGCTTGGACACTAGAATTGAACAATGGGTGCCATGTTTTGGCACAATGGACCTACTGATCCCAAAACCAACGCATAGAGAGGATTTTTAGGGTATCATCCTTAGCACTAAATACAAAATCGATCTAATCCCTTGACAATAAATTAAAAATGAGGACATTACCCAAAAGTGAAATCCAATGTATCTCCATCCACTAAGATAAATCACTGGCCAAAATTCTTCGTCCACCAAATTTTCCCACAATAGATTTCCCATCCAAGTCTATGATTTGGGAGACTTGCAATTATTTACCCACTACCTATGTAATATCACCACCATGCGATTGAACCGTCCTCCATCGTTTCCGCTCCACTTTCCCCATACCAAAACCCTTCTTATTCTCTTGAATATATTCCACAACAATTCTGATCCCTATGAAGCTTGAACCCCCGAATCCAACTTCATCACAAGGTTCACTAGAAATAAAACATTACCCAAAAACTCATGCAAACCCTCCTTTCAAGACTCTCCAGGAATGAGCTTGAGATATGACTTACACTGATCGAAGGAGCATGATGATAAATAGATTTGACTAGATCCAAATAGGAGGCACGTGCCTTAGCATTAGGACCTTTGATAACCTCACATGAGCTAGCACAACTATGGTATGATTCTAGGTTAGGGTTGATGCTTGAGCAAGATAATGTATCATCTTCTATCAAAAGATCATTAGAGTTTTCCACTAGTTGCAATGTATCCTCCATTTTAAAATGCCAAGAATCATACACCTGGCACCCTAATATGCCTAGACCCTAGATCACTTACAGCAAACCCCCAAGCCCCCCGAGTGCTTAAAACATGTTAGTGATTGATGTTAAGAAATTCTTTTTAGTAAAAAGTCAAAGAAAAAGTTCACGTTGAGTACCTTTTGATCCACTTGATTCCTCTCTTTGCAACATTTCAATGAATATTTTACGCTCTTTTGCACTCAGATTGTGAACATTATTATTGAGTTCCTTCAAGTATTTGTCCTCCATGACATGCTTTAATCAACACACATCATTAATTTAAACCTACAAATAATTCAAATATATTTATTTTTTAATAAAACTTAAAGTACATGCCTTGTTCCCTTGTTGGGATGAGGTACTATCATGCTCGTTGCAATAATTTCTTTTCCTTGAACTTCTATCGACCATCTTCTAAAAAAAAAGACAATAATCATCAAAGTATAACAATTATGAAATATTTTTTACAAAATAAGAATTCAGTGTGTATAATTAAATATTATGCATCGATGCATTATACACATGTAGACACATCAAGATTTAATTACCATGTTGTTACGAAATCAAAAACATTTTGTTTACAAATTGTTATATTCACACGGTGCTCTGTAGAGTAATAGAATCACCAGTGCCTCATTATTATTTGTGAGCAATGCCGAACTTGTGAGAAAATTTAAAGCATGATTCTTTTGGTATTAAAAACAATGTTATTTACATTGTAAACTTAGTGGTGCTTTTGATAGGAACATGCACATCGATGCACTATTCTTATATAATGCACACCACTAATTGCAAAAGCATTTTTATTAAGGAAAACTAATAGCAATAGGGTTTGGAATCCAATGCAATGGGTGGTCCCATTGTAGTGGATACCAAATGCCCCATATACAAGTAAAGAAACCCTATAAAAATCTATTGCTTTGAAAAAATCTCCTTCTGAAATATAGAGAGGGAAACCAATAGAAACAACAAGAAATCTTGGGCTTCCAATATCAAAGATAACTATGAAATCCTTTTATTTTTTTGTCAACACATTGAAAATTGTTTGAATCAAATAGGGAAAAGATTTAGATGATCAATATAATGAAATCACATGCTTGAAATTTCTCCTTTGCAGATTTGTATCTGACCTATGGCGATCCCTTACAAATTTGGTTCTTCAAAAAAATATACCCACTCTAAAGTCTTTGCTGGTAAATCTCTCTTGCACAAATATCCTCTTAAATTTTGGCAAAAGAATGAAATAGTGATTAGGGTTCTCATTTATAAAAACATACATTTAGAAAAATGAAATTCTCACTCATTTTTTCACTCTATATTTTAGTGCATTCATGATAAACACAAGAACTATTTTTTTTAACTTACTTGTTTGGTGCACTGTACATTTTAAATCACACCGGTGCACTTTTTACATAAATAAACACTAACAAACAATTTAATTAACAAAGTATGCAAACCTGTGCAGTTAAAATTTTGCGGAGGTTTTGCTTTGTGGAGGAAAAAATAGAGGTCACTCTTTGGTGCGCCTCATAATTTATCTCACCGGTGCATTTTGTATTTACATACACACCGATGCATCATAAAATAATTAAGCATGCTGATAAATTTTAAAATCCATTCAAAATTCTATTTGAAGTTAGATTGTTCTATGCTTCCCAAACTTTCTTTTAATAATTTATTCATGTATTGATGATGGCTTTGGTTCAAATGTAGGAAAAAAAGGTTATAATATCAAATGGCCAATTATTCAAATTCTAGCTTATTCCATATCATTACAAGTTCTTCAAGTTCTCCTTCACCGTTTGTAGTCTATGCAGAATAGGTTCTTGACACTCAAGAATAAAGGGAATAAGTGTTAGAAAATCTAGATCGTGGAGCAATAAAATAAAAAAAATGCGGAAACAAAACAAAAAAGATACACAATACAATAGAGACACAGATTTACGTGGTTCACCCAGTGTGGGCTATGTCTACCAGATAAATTTCCAGGTCCTTCCTTTATTATTATCCAACAAATGAAGGGATACAACCTACAACAAACCTGCTGTAACTTCCTCTTCTTTCTCTCACAGTCTCTTCTCTCAGAATACCATATTCTTTATGATACACAGACTCAATACATTTCCCTCATAAGAGAGGGTTTCCTTCTAGGGAAAAAAACCCTAACATAACTTCTACTGTTAGATCTGCGACCTTATAATGAAAAGTCCAGATTTACCCTAACATAACACCCCTCTGCACTCCCCCGCGTGGAAGAGTGTACATACTTGTGGGGTGTAAATACTTCATGGGGTATAAACACAACTGAAAACAAAAAAACCTCTGAATCAGGAAGATAATCAAGCTCCACAACCAACAATCTACCACTTGGAGACTGATCTCAACAACTCCACTGCTATTGTATATGCTGGACTCTGAACCTTCTTGGACCTGACAAATTTCTCATCTTTATATTCATTCTTGAAGACCAACTGAAACTGAGCAGGAACTCAGTTTCTCCCTGGTTACTCTCTTTGTTAACATGTCTGCAGGATTCTAGCTAGTATGTATCTTTTCCAACTTCAAATGTACATCTTCCAAGGCTGATCATATGAAGTGGTACCTCAACTGTATATTCTTAGTCTTTGAATGGAAGGTTGAGTTCTTTTCAAGATGAATGATACTCTAACTGTCACAGTACAACCTGCTATTCTCTTGCTTCTTTCCCAATTCCTCCATAAACCTCTGTAACCAAATCATCTCTTTATTAGATTTTGTAGCAACACCATACTCTACCTCTGTTGTTGAAAGTGCAACAACCTTTTGCAGTTTTGAAATACAAGTTACTGCTATTCCACCTATAGTAAAAACATACTCCGTGGTGCTCCTCCTACTGTCTTTATCGCCTGCCATATCTGAATCAACATATCCCTATAGAAAAGTGTCTGAACCTCCAAAACATAATGCATGAGTAGAAATACCTCTCAAATACCCGAGAATCCACTTTACTACCTCCCAATGTTCTTTACCTGGATTGTTCATATACTTGCTCACAACTCCCACTGCATGTGCAATATATGTTCTTGTGCAAACCATTGCATACATCAAGCTACCAACTGCTGATGAATAAGGGACCCCGGACATGTATTCTATTTCCTCATGTGTCTTGGGACACATTTCCTTAGTTAATTTGAAATGGCTAGCCAAAGGTGTACTAACTGATTTTTCATTCTGCATTTTGAACCTTTCCAACACCTTCTGTATGTACTCACCCTGAGATAATGCCAATTTGCGATTTTTCCTGTCTCTTGTTATTCTCATACCAAGGATTTTCTTTGCAACACCCAAATCCTTCATTGCAAATGAAATAGATAATTTCTTCTTGAGCACATTTATATCCTTCATATTAGACCCTGCAACAAGCATTTCATCTACATACAATAGCAAGATAATATAGCTTCCATTTTCTAGCCTTTTGAAATAAACACAGTGATCAGAATGACATCTACTATAACCCTGTCCTGTCATAAACCTGTCAAACTTCAAATACCACTACCTTGGAGATTGCTTTAGACCATACAATCTCTTCTTCAACCTGAATACCAAATTCTCCTTTCGTTTGACCTCATACCCCTATGGCTACTGCATATAAATCTCTTCCTCCAAATCCCCATGGAGAAAAGTTGTTTTAACATCTAATTGTTCAAGATGCAAATATTCTACTGCCACAAGACTTAAAATAGTCCTAATTGAAGTCATTTTAATAACATGAGAAAATATTTCATCAAAATCTATACCTTTCTTTTGTGCAAACCCCTTTACAACAAGTCTAGCCTTGTACCGCTTTATTCCTCC
>SNQJ01S0013148.1:103210-115228 GCA_010110895.2 Picea sitchensis
ATTTGTTTTAGTTTAATTTTTGTTTATAGCTTTGTTGTTTCTCTTTCTAACCTTTTACCTTACAGCTGTCATGCCCAGCAGAGCCCAACTGGGCATGTAAGCACTCTTAATTTGCTCACCTAGTGACGAATTGGGTGCAAACAACAAGCTTGAACCATAGAAAACTATGCTTTCGACTTCCCAACGCATAACACAGGGATGGTTGGTACTTAGCCCCCAGTTTAAGAAGCTAGTAGCTCAACTTCATCATGAAGTCCAGAGGCTGAGGCAAATTCCCCCCAAGATTCATTTCATCCAACTGCAAAGGAGAATGAAATGAAGCTTCAAATACTAGACGAAGGACTTGACTCAAAGAGAGAGGGGGAAAACTATTTCATTTTTTAACGAGCTTGACATAGAAACAAGAACTATGTGCGTAACCTTTGTTTCATTTTTTAACGAGGTTGCCACAAAGACGCAAAAACTATCCTCAATCGGTTTCATTTTTTAACGAGCTTGAAATTAGAAAACCATGCTCAAAGACCTTTGTTTCATGAATGTGATCGGATATATGAGTGGCCTTGTTCTGTTTGAAAGAAGTCAAAATCTTGGTCCCCGTGTCATAACGAATCGATAACTGGTAGTGTGTGAGGAAATCCATAGCTAGGGTGTTGAAGTCAGAGAAGAAACCTCGTGGCAATTCTATATACCACTTCGCAGCAGAACCTATGAGAGTTCATTGAAAAAGACGTAAACGAATAGAGTCATCCATCAACGAGTTGGATGAACACCATAGGTGAAAAGTCATAACGTGATTGTTTGGGTCCTCTCCCGCTTTGTCGTCGAATTTAGGAATGTCCGATGGTAGCTTGGCTGGGATAGAAGGCCATTGGGGAGAGTGATGAATTGGATCATTTAAAATCCTTGACAAATCTGGAATATCCAAAGTGGCTATGAAAGGTAACTGTCGATTCACCTGCGGGTATTGGTGGCTTTGGGGAGGAAGCCTTGTCGGCAAACTAGTAGGACCATAAGAAGTCTGCATATAATGTGAAGACCTAGGCAGACTCAGTGGTGGTTGGAGAGGATAGTTGCTCATAGGATTGTGCCCTGGAATAGGGACTTGATTTTGAGCATTCACCCCCCAAATGGGATTGAACGAACCTAGATATGGTTGGCCCATACTAGGGGGTATTATGGACGCAACTGGAAACTGTTGCCCCCCAGTCGATTGAGGAGGATGTTGTATCAATTGATTCCAATACTGAGCCAAGGACGGAGGTATGTTTTGCCCATAAGGTGGGGTTGGTCCTCCTATTGAAGGTGGTGTTCCAATTGGGGGTTGTGTTCCAATTGGGATTTGTGTGCCAAAAGGAATTTGCCCACTGAAAGGGGTTTGAGTCATACCACCTTGGTGAAATTGTCCACCGACGGGAATCTGATAGTTTGGTGTGAATGACGGAATAGTGCCACTAGGATAAAGACTGCCAATAGAAGACGAAGAAGGTCCTCCAAAAGGAAATTGAGGGAGTGTCGGAATAAAACCGGGAAGAGAGTGCCCAGAAGAAGAAGGACCACCAGGAGAGTCGGATGGGGTTTGCGTAGGAGTGGGAATGGAAGCATTCAACGCACGATATTTGAGTGGTAGTGTCGGAGTGACGTTGGGTGTTCGCGGTGTGTTGATGGGAGCAAGACTAACCATAGTAAACCTGGTTGGAACACTCGTAGTATCTGTGAGATGGGCCATTTCGACAGGGACGGTAAAGTGATAGGCGGTAGTAAACGGTACTGTCTCTGGACTAGAGATCTCAGAAATCACAGGTGGGGTGATTTCGGAAATCACAGGTAAGCCTGGACCAAAAAGGTCTCATCGAAAAACACCTGTAGACCAAAAAAGATCTTGGCCTTCTATGCTTGGAAAGGGTCCAACTGGTGATCCAGAAGACGTAGCAACTAAGTCTCCAGAAGAATTTAGTCACATAAATGGTCGCTCAGAATCAGGGTGAATTCGAAAGTCCTCTCGAGTATTTGTAATTCGAAAATGTTCTAGAGAATCAGTTTGTTCCACTTGTGGCGTGGTGATGACTGTGACTTCACTTTTCCGAGGAGAGCCCTCAAGTGTAGCTATAGGCAAGGGTTGAGAACCTTCCAGATTCTCTGGAGATAAACCCTGCATTCTACGTGAATGACGTGGAGGAGCTATTGTAAACGAGTGACAAACTTCGCGAAGAAAATCATATGGTCAACTTTGGTAAACAAACAACACGTGCTAGTAAACAAAATCTAGGAAGCAACACCAAGCAAACAAGACCTTCTAATTCTGAAGCCACTAGTTGGTGATGAAATCCAACGTCGCAACAACGAGATGAGAAGGGGTTGGGCAAGGGTGGAAAATTTATGCTGACAACCTGCTTAACGGACTTACACCCTGGTGCAAGCTCCCACACATAATCATGGGTATACCCTCCAAGGAGCCCGAGTGAGTTTGGCCAACGTCGATTCCAGGTACCGTGAAGACTTTCCCCTTCACATTCACCTCATGTAAGAACCTAGAAAGATAGGCCACTAAGGTTACCACCAACAACAATAAATCCTGGGGGGACAGTCGACAGTCCGATCCACACACAAGGGCAAGGTATCTAGCCCGAAATCAACTCAAAAGGCTTCCACTCATCATTGTGAGTATACCTCCGAGTGATCCCCGTAATACGTGCAATATCTACACTGATATCAACAAAGAAGGGTGAGTAACTCTGTCAATATCAATGCGACCTCGTGTTTGACCCTTGTGTGAGAAGGGCTTCCCAGGACAAGATGTTGCAAATGGAATTTAACACTCCTTAACACAAGATTCTATTGTGTGTTTTGTGCTTTGGAGAGTGTATCTCTCTTCCTACTCCAAAGCGTTAGCCTGGCTAAATGTTAGTGTAATAGAGCCCTAGAAAAGAGTTACTAGTTAAATTTTATGATTGCACAGTGTTATTAATAACTGTTGTTACTCAAAGGAAGAAGAGATGAAATTGATGTTGTATAAGACTCTGACCCAACAATGCATGGATAAGAATGAAATATATCAATTTTCGTTCAATGAATCCTATGTACGGGAGGGAAAGAGATGTTTTCCGGATCAAACTTGAACTACAAGACACAATTTCCTTTAAAATGTAATCGCAACAAATCATGCAAAAAATAACAATTCTCTATTGTTTCTTTTTCAATAATTTCAACAATTGATTTTCAATGTTTTTCGAAAACGAAAATGCTTTTGAAAGAAAAACTTTGTTCACTTTTCAAAAAGGACCCACACCATGATAGTGATAGTGCAGAAAATCAAAAGCCAATGAACAAGCAATAGATAAAAAACCCAAACCACTCTTTCAATGAAAACAAAAATAACAAGCAAACCAAACTAGTCTTTTCAATTGCATGAGAAAAATGAGTTTTCAAACAATGAGCAAATGATAAAGACAAAGAAGCTTAACTTTCAACCGATCATCAGTCCTTAACCAATCAATCACACTTAGATTCCAAAAGCAGAGAGTACATCTTCGCAAAGAAAAGTCAAGAAACGAAA
Organism: Picea sitchensis; assembly: GCA_010110895.2. Lineage (NCBI taxonomy): Eukaryota > Viridiplantae > Streptophyta > Pinopsida > Pinales > Pinaceae > Picea > Picea sitchensis. Next base: position 106,764 of record SNQJ01S0013148.1, read on the forward strand.
GTTAAGAAAAAGTGACAGGAAGAGCCTTTGAAATCCTAAGACTGTTCGTGCATAAAAATGAAGACAAGAAAAACATCAATCAATGGTCCAAGAAACTCATTTGAGGCACCTACACTGATCTGGGCAATTGAAGATGCAAAAACTTAAATCCAAAATTTTGAAAAAAAGAGTTCGCAGGCTGGCAATATTACACAGTGCGAGAATGAGTGATTCTCGCAGGTGGGCTTTGAGCAAAGTGCGATAACCTCACATTGAACCTAAAAGTAGGGTGCGAACTCAGTATATTCTCGCAGGCCACTGTGGAGTGCAGTGCGAGAATGTCTGAAACTAGTCAAATTTTTGGAAAAAGACACAAAATTTGAAGAGGCCTTTGGACCCAGAGGGTCTATCAAGGTATCCTAAAGACTCAGAGATTGATATGAATGGAGAAAAGTAAGGCAAGAGAAAATGACCAAGGAAAAATACCAAAAACCACAAAGAAAACGGGTTATCTCCCCAGTTGAGTCGCCAGTGGAGTCACCAATTTTGTTATCAGACTAATCGGTAGGTGCAGACATTAACAGATCTCCCTAGATCCACCTGGATCTAGAACAAAACAGAACAGGACATGACTCTTTCCCTAAGTTTTGACCATTGAATTAGCTAGTAGGAAGGAACAAGTAACATACCTTTATATCGCTTCATAGGGTCTCTATTTCTCCCGCTTCGCTCCGGTGCTCTCGTGAGGTCCAGACCAAGACAACACAAACCAACCAAAGTGAAGATAGCAAAATATATTCAACTATCAACTTATGTGTATGATCAAGAAATTACACAATAAAGTGAGAATAGTTTTATGGGAAAGGGACATGCCACTATATCATATTAATTGAAAGTAGAAGATTACAACATGATCGCCTTGATGGCGCAAGCTTCCTTTCGGTGGCTCTTGGCTCCAACACACACACTTGCTCGATCCTTGCATGAAGAAGATCAAATCCTCTTGATAGACTTGCTAGAGTCTCCAAGCTCCTATTCAAGCTAAGTCCTTCACACAATTGTTTCACCAATTCTCCAATGAATCTTTCTTAACCTTTTCCATGAGAATTCCCTCAATATATAGGAGAGAATGAGATGGTTACTTGGATAAGAATGATCCCACAATATCAGGGAATCCAGTACAAGGATAACCATTCGAATGCCAACCCATTCTTCTAGAAGATTCCCTTCTAGAGCCATCAAGAATTCACCTTTTTCCAAGCTTTAGAGAAGGTTCGCACCCTAGCTATGTTTCACAGTGCGAGAAGTTCGCACCCTGGCTTAAGGTAGCCTGCGAGAATGGGTCGTTCTCGCACCCTGGTATACTAGCAACTTGCGAACTCTCTTCAAAAGTAAGTTTTATGGGAAGGGATGAATGTCAGTTTTCTCAGGAGAAAGTTCTTATGAGGAGCCTGAGTACACCATCATTAATACACCATCATGATGACCAAAATCATGGGTAACAGCTTGCCCTGCACTCAATGGTGTATCCTATGAATTTACAAGAAGTGCCACTAGTGGTGTATCTTAAAACTATACAATGCACCACTCAAAACTATGCACCGCACACTAGAATGGTAGGTGTGCATTATCGGTGCCTCTCGTCTTAGAACATGCTTGACGCTCTTATTTTGAACATTTTCGAACTTCTCCACCATGGATACACTCACACTCTCTCTCTCTTGATCTTTAACATGCCCTCCTTTTTGACAGACTTAATCCTTTTCCACTCCCTCAGTTCTCTAGCTCACAACTCCTCTATGGGCTTCTCAACTTTCCCCAAGATACCATCCTTGTCATCCATGTATCCATAATAACTAACATCAATTTTCTTATAAATATCAAACCTAGACCTCCTCTACTTTACTTCGAGGGGGCTTGTTGAATAGTTCTTTGACATTGGGGAGGAATTTGGCAGCCCCAAAGTATATGTGACTCGGTCCCATACCAATGGCACCAAGAAGATCAACCTCATTCCCTTCCAAGTCCGTTATCTTGGCCCCTACTTTTGCATAATTAGGACCACCAAGCTCTATGTTTCGAGATTCCTAGTGCCCCTTTTCTGTGATCAACTTGTTGATTTTTTCATTGAGGTCTCGGAGATGGAGTTTGTCAAGGTCTGGGTTCTGAATATCCATGACCTTCCATCCAATCTCTCGAATTATTTGTTTCCTCCTTTTGTCAGCCTCTGCGAGATCATGACAATTTGAGACCAAGAAATGATGCCTCTCCTTGGGCTTCTTCTTCTCTTCATTCTTAAATGTCAGGAACCGTTTTAGCATATACTGCACCTTCTCTTCATTATGGGAAACTTTTCCCCCAAAACTGAAGAGCCTACTAGTCTGATCTTCTTTGTTGAGGTCTCAAAGACGATGTTCATCAAATACTAGGTTTTGAATCTCCATGAACTTCCATCCAATATCTCAGATTATATGTTGCCTCCATTTATCTACCTCTGTGAGATCAAGGAAATTTGAGACTAGGAATGGATGCATTGCCTTGGGATTCTTCTTATCTTCGTTATTGAATGTCATGAACCTATTCAGCATAGACTACACATTCTCTTCAATACAATCCATTTTCCCCCCAAACCTCGAGAGCTTACTACTATGATCTTCTCTATTGAGGTCTCTAAGGAAGTGTTTTCCAAGGATCGAGTTATTCATCTCCGTGACCTTCCATCCAATCTCTTGGATTATCTTTTTCCTCCATTTTTCTACCTCTACAAGATCATGACACTCTCAGGCCTGGAATGGATGCATCTCCTTGGGCTTCTTCTTCTCTTTGTTCTTAACTATCGAGAACCCATTCAACATAGACTGTGGATTCTCTTCATTACGAGTCATTTTTCCCACAAAAACTAAGAGCCTACCAGTCTAATATTATTTTTTGAGGTCTCAGAGGTATTGTTCATCAAGGCCTAGGTTTTGAATCCCGATGACCATACGTCCAATCTCTCAGATTATCTATTGCCTCTATTTTCTTACCTCTATGAGATCGTGGCACTTTGAGGCCAGGATCATATTCCTCTCCTTAGGCTTCTTCATATTTTTGTTCTTGAATGTCAGGAACCTACTTATCATAGACTACACCTTCTCTTAATTATGGGCCATTTTTCACCCAAAACCCAAGAGCCTACTAGTTTGACCTTCTCTATTGAGGTCTTAGAGGAGGCATTCTCTGAGTTCTGAGTTTTGAATATCCATGACCTTCCATCCAATCTCTCAAATTATATTCCACCTCCATTTTTCTACCTCTACGAGATGGAAACACTCTTAGGCCAAGAACGAACGTCTCTCCTTGGGATTTTTCTTCTCTTCGTTCTTGAATGTCAAGAACCTGTCTAGCATAGACTGCACCTTCTCTTCATTATGAGATATTTTTCTCCCAAAACATGAGATCCTACCAGTCTAATATTATCTATTGAGGTTTTGGAAGAGGTGTTCATCAAGGCCCAGGTTCGTAATCTCAATGACCTACCATCCAATCTCTCATATTATTTGCTACCTCCCCTAAAACCCGAGAGCCTACTTGTCTAATCTTATCTGTTGAGGTCTTGGAGGCAGTGTTCATCGAGTCTTGGGTTCTGAATCTCCATGACCTTTCATCTAATCTCTCGGACACCTCTCCTTGGGATTATTCTTCTCTTTTTTATTGAATGTTAGGAACTTATTCAACATAGATTGCTCCTTCTCTTCATTACGTACCATTTTTTCCCCAAAACCTGAGAGCCTACTAATTTGATCTTCTCTATTGAGGTCTTGAAGGTAGTGTTCACCAAGGCCCTAGTTTTGAATCTCCATAACCTTTTGTCCAATCTATCGGATTATTTGTTGCCTTCATTTGTCTATCTCTTTGAAATCATAGAAATCGGATTATTTGTTGCCTCTCATTAGTCTTATTATTCTTTTCATTATTTAATGTCAGGAACCTGTTCAGTATAAACTATGCCTTCTCTTCATTATGGACCATTTTTTCCCAAAACTTGAGAGTCTACCAATCTGATATTAAGGTCTCGGAGGCAATGTTCACTAAGGCATGGGTTATGAATATATGTGACCTTTTGTCCAATCTCTTGGATTATTTGTTGCCTCCATTTTCCTTCCTCTATGATATCATGGAACTCTCAGTCCAAGAACAGATGCCTCTCCTTGGGCTTCTTCTTCTCTTCATTCTTGAATGTCAAGAACAGGTTTATCATATATTGCATATTCTTTTCATTACGATCCATTTTTCCCCCAAAACCCAATATCCTACCAATATGATCTTCTTTTTTGAGGTCTCGAAATCGATGTTCATGGAGGCCCAAGTTCTGAATATCCATGACATTCCATCCAATCTCTTGAATTATCTTCTACCTCCCTTTTTCTACCTCTGCAAGATCATGACACTCTCAGGCCAAGAACGAACACCTCTCCTTGGGATTCTTCTTCTCTTCATTCTTGAATGTCATTAACCTATTCAACATAGACTATGCCTTCTCTTCATTACAAGCCATTTTCCCCCTAAAACCTGAGAGCCTACCAGTTTAATATTCTTTATTAAAGTCTCAGAAGTAGTGTTCATTAAGGCCTAGGTTTTGAATCTCCATGACCTTCCATCCAATCTCTCATATTATATGTTTCCTCCATTTGTCTACATCTATGAGATCGTGACACTCTCGGGAAAGGAATAGACACCTCTCCTTGTGATTCTTCTTCTCTTCATTCGTTAATTTTAGGAACTTGTTTAGCATAAACTATGCCTTCTCTTCATTATAGGATAGTTTTCCCCCAAGACCCGAGAGCCTACCAATATGATATTATTCGTTTAGGTCTCAGAGGTGATTTTTTCTAAGGTCTAGGTTTTAAATCTCAATATCCTTTTGTCGAATCTCTCAGATTATTTGTTGCCTCCATTTGTTTGCCTCTGCGATATCATAGCACTTTGAGTCCAGGAAAAAATACCTCTCCTTGGGTTTCTTCTTCTCTTTGTTCTTGAATGTTAAGAACCTGTTCAACATAGACTGTGTTGTCTCTTCATTATGGGCCCCCAAAACCCAAGACCCTACTATTTTGATCTTCTTTTTTTAAGTCTCAAAGGCAGTGTTCATCGAGACCCATGTTCTGAATCTACATGACCTTCCGTCCAATCTCTCTGATTATTTGTTGCCTCAATTTGTCTACCTCTATGACATTGTGGCACTTTAAGGTTAGGATTAGATGCATCTCCTTGTGCTTCTTATTGTTGGTTGTGGAGCCTGATTATCTTCCTAACTCAGAGGTTTTTTTGTTTTCAGTTGTGTCTATACCCCATGAAGTATTTACACCCCAAAAGTATGTACACTCTTCCACGCGGGGGAGTGAAGAGGGGGGTTACCCCCTCTATGGTGTCTAGGGGGGCTATCCCCCCAACTGGGGGGTTTTGGGGCGAAGCCTTAGAAGGAAAAATTGCCTTGTAAAAGTATATTGTAATTTCATTGTAAATTTGGACCGTTCATTATAAGGTCGCAGATCTAACGATAGAAGTTATGTTAGGGATTTTTTCCCTAGAAGAAAACCCTCTCTTATGAGGGAAATGTATTGCATCTGTGTATCATAGTGAATATGCTATTCTTAGAGAAGAGACTGTGAGAGAAAGAAGAGGAAGTTACAACAGGTTTGTTGTAGGTTGTATCCCTTCATTTGTTGGATAATAATAAAGGAAGGACCTAGAAATTTCTCTGGTGGACTTAGCCCACACTGGGTGAACCACGTAAAACTGTGTCTCTATTATATTGTGTATCTTATGTATTTTGTTTCCACATTTGTTTTATTTTATTGCTCCACGATCTAGATTTTCTAACAACTTGTATCAGAGTGAAAGGTAACTCGCGGGAAAGGAGGGTTCCTGGTTCGAGTGGGAGAAATAATGGAAGATGGAAAGTTTAGGGTCGATAAATTTAACGAGAAAAACTACCAGTTATGGAAGATGCAGATGGAAGATTATTTATATCAGAATGATCTATTCCTACCATTGGGCAGAATAGCAAAGAATCCAACAGCCATGAAGGATGAAGAATGGGATATTCTTGACAGAAATGCTCCAGGAACAATACGTCTGAGTCTGGAAGCATCAGTGGCTTTCAATATTTCGAAAGAAAAGACAACGAAGGGTTTTATGGATGCATTGGCTAAATTGTATGAAAAACCCTCGGTGTCCAATAAGGTATTTTTGATGAAGATATTATTTAATATGAAGATGTCAAAAGGTAGCTCTGTTGTAGATCATTTAAATGAATTTAATACGATTACTAATCAAATAAGTTCTGTAAAAGTGGGCTTTGATGATAAGGTCAGGGATCTTCTAATCTTGTGCTCATTTCCAGAAAGCTGGAACGGCTTGGTCATGGCTATAAGTAACTCTGTCTCTGGTTCAAATACTTTAAAATTTGATGATGTTGTTGATGTTATCCTTAGTGAGGAAATGCGGCGAAAAATCACAGGTGAGACATCAGGTAATGCATTGAACATGGAGAACGGGGGAAGACAAAAGGATAAAGGAAAGGGCTCAGAGAACCACAAGAATTCTAGGAAAGGAAGATCCAAATCCAGACTTGGAAATATAGAGTGCTGGAATTGTGGGAAGAAAGGACATCTGAAGAAAGACTGCAAAGCTTCAAAGAAACAAAGAGATGGACAGCAGGAGAGAAATCATGAAGAAAATGTAGCAGGTGATGTGTTACAAGATGCTTTGATTCTTTCTGTAGATAATATTTCTAAGTCTTGGGTAGTAGATTCAGGGGCTTCATTTCATGCCACACCCCATAGGAAACATTTTCTAGATTATGTTCAAGGTGATTTTGGACAGGTTCATTTGGCTGATGATGCACCATGCAAAATTGTTGGAATGGGAGGGTAAGAATAAAGAAAAGCAATAGAAACCAATGGTTGTTGAAAGAGGTAAGACATGTTCCATATTTAAGTACAAATCTAATTTCAACAGGGAGTTGGAAAGTGAAGGTTGTATATCCATATTTACATATAAGATGTGGAAGGTCATCAAAGGATCATTGGTGATAGCGAAAGGAGAGAAGGTAGTTACATTGTATTTATGTACTAGTAGTACTGACTTTTCTATCTCTTTAGCTTCTACAGGAGTGGATACAGCACTGTGGCATCATAGGCTTGGACACATGAGTGAGAAGGGGATGTAGATACTTCACAAAATAAATTTGTTGCCGGATCTTAAACAAATTGATTTGGACTTCTGTGAGCATTGTGTTTATGGAAAACAGAAGAGAGACAGATTTCTCAAAGTCAGAAAAGAAAAGAAGAGTGAAAGGTTAGAATTTGTGCATACAGATGTATGGGGACCAGCTCAGGTATCATATATTGGTGGCTCTCGTTACTATGTTACTTTTATTGATGATGCAACTAGAAAAACTTGATTTTATTGCATTCGACAAAAATCTGATGTTTTTGATACTTTTAAGAAATGGAAAGCTTTGGTTGAGAATGAGACAGGAAAAAGTTTGAAGTGTCTCAGATCAGATAATGGAGGTGAATATTGCAGCAAGGAGTTTTGTGATTACTATTCATACCATGGGATTCGTAGAGAGAAGACAATTCCCAGAACACCACAAGAAAATGGTGTGTCAGAAAGGATGAACAGGAGAATCATGGAGCGTGCAAGGAGCATGAGATTGCATGTTGGTTTGCCCTTACAGTTCTGGGTAGATGTTGTAGATATTTTTGTTTACTTAATAAAACAGAGGACCTTCAACCTCTTTGGATGGTAGAATTCCAGAGGAGGCATGGACAGAAAAAAAAAAAAGTAAACAATTCATTTTTGAAAACTTTCGGTTGTGAAGCATTTGTCCATATTGATAAAGAAAATAAAACAAAGCTTGAGGCAAAATCCAAGAAGTGTACAATTATTGGATACGGTGTTAATGATTTTGGTCATCGCTTATGGGATTATGAAAATAACAAAATCATTAGGAGTAGAGATGTCATATTCAATGAGAAGGTCATGTACAAAGATCAATTGCAGAGAAAGAAACAAGAAAAGGAAACACAAGAATACACAGTGCTTGATGAGATCACTGAAAAATAAATTCCAAAGGAACCAGAAAATCAAAATGTACAACATCAGGAGTAGCAGGTACCTCAAACACCTGCAAGTGTTGTTAGAAAATCTACCAGGTTAAGTATATCCCCTGAACGATACTCTCCTTCATTGTACTATTTATTGTTGATTGATTCGGGTGAACCGGAATGTTATAAAGAGGCAATGCAGGTAGACACCAAAAAGAAGTGGGAGCAAGGCATGAAAGAGGAAATGGATTCCTTTGTAAATAACCATACTTGGGACTTGGGAATTGGTTGAGTTGCCTGCAGGAAAAAGAGCATTGCAGAATAAATGGGTTTACAAGTTGAAGGAAGAAGATGGAGGAATAAAGCGGTACAAGGCTAGACTTGTTGTAA